>VZTO01000664.1:8598-28577 GCA_013400615.1 Syrrhaptes paradoxus | reverse complement strand
CCAGGGAAGCAGTTGAGTCACCAGCCTGGGATGTATTTAAAAGACATGAAGATGTAGCACTTAGGGACATGGTTTAGTCGTGGACTTGGTAGTGTTAGGTTAATGGTTGTACTTGACGATCTTAAGTGTCTTTTCCAACCTAAATTATTCCATGATTCTCTGGGAACTTTTTTTCTTCAAATCTTTTAGAATTCTGGCAGAATCACAATTGCTTTTATTTTTTTGATGTTACATTCTCATGAAAATAAAGTGAATTTCCAGATCCCTTAGAATCTAATGAGAAATTATAGTGTTAGCCATAATTAAGTTCAAATAATTGTACCTTCTTTTGTTGGGTTTCTGTAATTTGATTCCTTGCTCTTCAGAAATAGGAAACCCCTCAGTTCAGTGAACAGATAGTAGAATCATTTCTGTACAGAATTTATATGTTAAGAAGATGTCTGAGAATTTTCTGGGACATATTGATCCTCTGTTAGAGGGCTCTGAATGCAGTTCAGAGGGCTGAAAAGAGACCTGGATCCACAGGTTTAAAATGTGTCAGGCTAGGTAAGATTCATGACACACTCTCATTCCCCTTGCAGGAGGTGTCTTGGTATAGGCTCAGGAGATGTATCTGGCCTCACTAGTAGGCAGTATATAAGCGTATCTTCACATTCTTCTTCAGAATGGCACCGTTTTTCCTCATAAAATTTATACTATGCTTAAAAACCTTTCCTTTATATTTCACATGACTCCCAGGTTATTTTATGGAGTATTGAAAAAATCATGACCTATGAATAGAACATCAGTTTTTCTCCCCTCTGTTCCAACAGGTAGTTGAAAACAAGTCTTTTTTTGGAAGGAGTTCCTACTTCAGATTATTCTAAAATGCAAAATTCCAAAGTCTCTGTGCAATTTTTGAAACTTGAGGCCAAATTTTGCTTTGAGAAGTAAATTAATTTTCGCTGGGATGAGTGGAGGCTGTGCAAGCTGGCTTGAAAATTTGCTTGTCTGTGGCTTCATATTATTTCTCTTGAGTTTTGCAACAACATAAGGATTTGGGTAGAGATGTTTTCTGAATACTTATGACAGCATCTTGGGCAGTGAAAAGCAACACAATGGCTGATTCTGCCAAGTTTTAGTATGTGTTTTTACTTAAATAGAATTCAAAATAGGTATTTTGTAGCTGCCATTGATCTAACATGATACTTGGGTCTAGTTGCATTAAGGCATTGCAGTACTGAAGCTTTTAATCTCAAATTCCTTTTTCTACTTTCTTCCAAAATATCTCTTTGGGGATACATGCATACCAAAGATGAGGTATTAGAGACAAGTAATTGGGATTTGCACTTCCATTTATATAGTTCTTTGTATTCTTACAGTAGCTTTTCAGAAGTGGAACTGAAGATGGTTATTAAATGAGGACAGCATCTCTAAGCCTACCTACTATTTTCGTAGTTAAAAAAAATATATATATGAAATATGAGAAAATTGTAATGACTGTAATTAATCCTTTTTGATTCTTCATAGCACGTATTTGTCTGATGTACAGTATTCTTTTGTAATTGTGAATTCTCAGAAAAATAATTTACCATTTGTGATAAATCAGTTTTAAAAAATTTGCCATTGGACGTAATATATGGGTAAAATCTGAGTACTACAGATTGGATTTTATATATTCTTGTTCTGTATATTAATAAAAAATGTTCACATTTTCAGTATTAAAAGAGAGATTCTTCCATTGGTAAAATCGCTGTGCCATGATGTGGAATATGAAGTTAGAACTTGCATGTGTCGTCAACTGGAACATATAGCTCAAGGAATAGGGTGAGTACAAATTGAGTACAATTTGCATAACTGCTTTTTAATCATAGAATCATAGAATGGTTTGGGTTGGAAAGGACCTTAAAGATCATCAAGTTTCAACCCCCCTGCCATGGGCAGGGACACCCTCCACTAGACCAGTGCAAAATCTTACTCTAAAATATTTGATGTTAACCTAAAAACTCCTTTCAAGATTTCTAACGTAGTTTGTGCTTACTCAAGAATGAATTTGGAGTGTACAGATGTGCAATTGGCTCTTTTCCATTTTCAGATTTTTGTTTCTCTTTAATAGTAAAATTGCTGAACCATACAAACAAGTGGGTTTTTAAAATAGTGAGTTCATCTATAGTTTATTGAAATCATCTCAATTATCTGTTGATGTCACTGGGCTTATTTAAAAATGGGAGAGGATTATGGCAAGTATTATCAGTTTCAAATAATTTCTTTGCAGTTTTTTGTGAAAAGATGCTGAATGTGTTTTGTAAGGAAATTTCAGTTCAGTATCAACTTTTACTCTAAGCTTTAAGACCTTCAATATTGCACATATAGGAACAGAAAAAGTGTGGAAATTTTATTTTAATAAATAGAACATGTTAACTATCCACACAGTGTTGGTCTCTGCGTGAACAAATATTTTAAAATTCCTGAAACAATGTGATTTACCTCTCAGCCATGGAATACTGGAAAAGTGTATGTTCAGGCAGTGTTTTACTTGGGTATAGCGAATGAATATTCATAGAAAGAACTAAGCATTACTGCCATGTGCTTAATTTAACTTTGTTTTGGTAAGGTCATGCAGGATAGTAATTTCTAGATTCCTAGATAAACTTGTCTTTATTGCATACAAAACAATTTTTTATATGTGCTTTAGGCTCCTCTTCTGCAAGGACCTTGTCCTGCAAAAATTCAGAGGATGTGAATAATGGGAAACGACAATATTACTCATCTCAGTAAAGTTACTCATTTGTTTTTGTGCTCATTTTATTTTATAACAAAGCATAGGTTAGCACAGTAAATAATTTTAACATTTTCCATCTTGAATGGCTTTGAATTTAAAAGAACTTGTAATTATAGAAAAGAAAGGTAGTATTTGTCAATATTGTTGATATTTGTAAAACTGGAAATTTAAATGCATTTTACTAAACTGAATTTCTGAAGAATTTTATTTTTACTGTATGCATGTATCTCATGTATTTTTATGTATCTTAAAATTGAATTCTGCTTAATGAGAGATTAAAGATGAGTGAAAGAGAGGGTTCTGTTTATCTTCAGGGAGGGACCAGGTGGGTTTTTTTCCATAACTACAGAGTTTTGAAGGGAGAGACGGTTCTAATGGCCATACTAATTTGAAGATTTTTGATGCCAGCAAAATGAAAATACATAGAAACATATTTGCTAAACATTTTTTTCCCCTCTGCTTTCTGGGTCTTGATTTAGGATGCAGTCCTACCATTTTCTCCCCTGACCCTTCCTAGGCTGTATGTTCTTATCTGTCTCAATCACCTTCCTTCCTCTTTTCTCATTTGTTGTTGCTCAATCCCATGAGATTCTTTTGGTGTCTTATTTGAGGTATCGTCTGCATTTCCATGGATTTTTCTGACCTTCTCAGTTAACCTCTGTTATAGTCAAGAGCTGAGAAGTAATAATGAATTCTGCTTTGAAAGTATTTGTGACACAGAATACAGCAAAATATTTTTTTTAATACTGTAAGTATGTTATTCTGAGTAAAATAACTCTTACCTAAGGTATACATATAGTTACAGAATATTCCTTTCAGATATTACTGAAATATTTTTTTATGTTTTAAAAATATACAGCCGCACAAATTTCCTTTCCTTGTGGCTCAGTCTATTGAGAAGTAGAAAATTATTTTGCTGGTAACCTTTAGGAAGCACTCACAGTTTGTGTGAATCTGCTTTCAGCAGTTTTATTTTACTTTTAAGATAGGTATATGCATAGCTAGGTGTTAAAATAAGAATTAAATTTGTGGTTTTGTGTTGCTTTCCTCACTCCTCCTCCAAATACTGTTTAAGCTCAACATATACTAAGCAGTGTGAAAGAAGAAGCAAAAAGTTTTCATTTGTAACAAGGTGGCTGTATCTTATGCTAATAAGTGACCATTTTGGAAAATAAATAAAATTTTATTCATTCTGTTTATTGTCTTTAAAATGAACTAAATTGCATTTATTATTATGAAACAATGTAGGTGTAATGCAGTGGCAAATGGCAGTATTACTGGCAATTTACCCAGCCTTAGAATAGCGGTTTAATAGGGCTAAATACATAGTTATCGATTAGTGGTCCATTCTGTATATTTTCCTTTAAATCATTCCTCTCAAACTTTTATTTGTAGTAATAATGTATCCATATACACTGTTCTCTCTCTGAAATTTTTGCCTAGTACCTTCCCAATGATTTAGGTGCTTAATCTTTAATCTCATAAGAAATGGTGAACTGTCGGTATTTTCGATATGTAAACTATTGCAGTGTTTCATGTTGAGGATGAATAGGTAGTAGGAAAAAAAAGGCAATTTAATGAATGCAAATAAGCACGTTTTTTAGGTAAATGTTGAAGGCATAATGTGACAACAGTCCCCATGCTTATTTTTACTATTTGTTGATGTTACCACTAAATGATATTAGTGGAGGGTGTCCCTGCCCATGGCAGGGGGGTTGGAACTTGATGATCTTTAAGGTCCTTTCCAACCCATACCATTCTATGATTCTGTGATTCTATGATTTTCTTATAATTTTATATTAATGATTAATAATCTGTTTGGAATAATACTGTTAAGTTACATCTTGATTTGCTGGTAAAAATAATAAACTCTGTAAGGTGCAAATTACTTTGCTGATTATAAACATTTGAAAGTATTATTGTTTATATTGATTTACAAAAGGGACAGCTGTTACTTTGAACTGTGTATTTTGATTGGAAGGGGTATTTTGGGCATTTTTATTTCAGTAAAATTGTGGCATCCACAAGGCTGTGATCAGTTCTGTATTAAAAACTGTGATTGAAATGACAGAGTGTAAACTCTTCATACACAGTTGCTCTAAGCGTCAAACATGGTTCTGAATCAGTTATATACAGGGACATGGAAAATTATGCTGGTTGGTAGCTTCTACAGAAGCTATACATTTGCTCCAAGAAATGAATCTCTTTTCATCTTACTTATGCCAGTCAGCTTACTGCACAAAAGTTTCTATGTCAAGAGTATTTCACTCCTCCTTAGTCAACCCTCTGATTCAACTCTGATTTCTAAGTCGGTCCCTAATACCACAATCTGCTGCCAATGTATAGATTCAGGTTGTCAGGACCATTGTACATGCAGACAGTGCTAGTAATTACCAAGGCAAAAAGAGTCAAGCAGAACCTTTTCTTTGATAATTTAAAAGAAGCCTAAAAAGCTAGTATTTGGACTAGTTGGGAAATCACGTTTTCCCTGAGCAGTAGTTGCTTAATCTCTGTAAATAAGGCTCATCGTTGAAGTGTAAGACTTCCGGACACATTTCCAACATGACTCATATTTAATATTTTTTGGCTTTGACCATTTGTGATGGGTTAGCCCTTGTCTGGGGGCCAAACCACACACACCCGCTCACACAATTCCCGCCGCCGCGCAATGATAGGGGAGAGAGTTAAAGGGGTAAATGGAAAAGAGGACTCATGGGTTGAGATAAGGACAATTTAATAACTAAACTACAATAATATTGAAAATAATACTATATACAAATGAGTGATACACAGTGATACTACCCCCCCACCTGATGACCAAAGGCTTAGCCTGTTCCGGGCTAACAATCCTGGAACCACACTCAGATTCCCCCCCAGGGAGGGGGAGGTGTGCCGCTCCCGGAGGCAGTCACGGAACGGAGATAAGAGTCCGAGAGTCCCAGACCTAGAGCTGACCGGAGTGGGGGGAAAGCGACCTCCTGGCCCCAGCTAACGATCCCCCTGGAGAGGGAGGGTCCCGAAACTCACAGAACGGAGATAAGTCTGCCACACCCAGAGCCGACCAGAGTTGGGGGGGGGGGAAAGAGAGGGCCGAAACCGAAAGGCACCGGAACCAGGAAGCGAAGGGCCGATATACTGGAAGGGTCCTCACCTATATACTGGGGTGACGTGTATGTTATGGAATAGGTTATTGGCTATTCTGAGTTTCAGTCTTAACCTAAGAGCAAATCCTAGGCTAGCAACCAGCTGTCCTTCTTCCCTGGTCTGCTGTCCTTGGCAGCAGCACAAAACATCGTTCTTATCAGCTCCGTGAGCACAAATCCAAAACACAGCCTCTCGCTAGCTAGAAAGTTAACTCTGTCTCTGCTTAAACAAGGACACCATTGCATTGAGCAGTTTCTGCATCTTTAATCAGAAAAATTTTCTTAGTGACACACTGAAGTAGCTGGACTCCTTCAAGTTTTTTCAAACTGTATTTTCTCTGATTTATTTTAAGCAATTTTGAATGCTTTTTTAGTGCTTAAGTTTCGCATTTTAAACTTGTGGGTTTCTTTGGCTGGCAAAGAAAAAAGTCCTGAGATTGACTGGAGGTTTTTATTTAATTTTCATTTCCTTACAACTTTGTCAATTTCTCCTTCTTGACTACCCAAGAAATATCTAAATGAGTATATCAAGGAAGAATTCTGTTTTGCTATGGCAATATTGCTTCATTGTATGTTTTCTCTTGGCTGCTTGCCTCACTTTGCAGGACAGAACTAACAAAAACTGTGGTGCTTCCTGAGTTAGTAGAACTGGCAAGAGATGAGGGCAGCAGTGTGCGCCTTGCAGCTTTTGAGACATTAGTGAATCTGCTTGATATGTTTGATGCAGGTAAGAATTTACTTTAGGCTTACTAGCCCAGTTCTTAATACTCTAATGTGTCTTGTAAATGTATTTAAATGCTTTTTGTTCTGTCTGCTTTCTTAAGACATTTCAAAGAAGTTCAGTTTAACACTGATAGTGTCAAGCTTTAAGGAGAGCTACTGTGACTGCTCCAGTATAGGGAAACATTCTGGGTAACTGCTGTGTCTTGTCCTCTAAACAACTACTCTGTCTTGATTTTTTTTTCAGGGGAATGTAGAAGACAATATCAGCCAGCTTTTCTGGCTCTGTATCAGTTGTGCTCTCTGCTTTTTTTTTTTTTTTTTACAACTGGAAATGTACAAAGCAGCAAAGTACGTGATAGATCATTGCCATAGTCTATATGAAAAAAAATGTTTTATATTGCTGTTCACTGCTCATTATTTGCCACTTCACTCTTTATACTGTCTTTTTTTCCAAACTCTTCAGTTGTTTATCTTCTTTAGCAACGCTGTATTTTGTACCACATTTCCCACTCCCACTCCCGTCTTACTGACTCTACTACTCCTTCTTGATACATAAGTGAGGAGCAAATATTTACTGTACAGAAACTTGATGATGAATTACTAAAATACATGATTGCATATAAGCCATATGGAGGAGTACGTAAAGAAATGTCTTTTTGGGGAAAATACCATAAATGGACTTTTTAGCAGTTAGTGCTGATATCAATAAGTATGATAGTAGGTTAGTTTTCAAATTATTGAGCCTTTGCATTGATGCTATCAAGTTGGTGCTTCTCTTTGCACGTCACAGTCTTCACTCCTTCTCCCCACTCCCCAATTGCTGTAACTGCGTTTAGCTATTGAAAAAAGCTTAGAGGAAGCAATCTGGGATTATTTACAGGTTTATAATGAATGTGTTTCTAGAAATTTGGTTTTGTGGCTGAACTAGAAAGTGAACATTTTGAATGTAGATGACCCAGAATTGTATCCTAAGGTTTCTTTCCCACAATTTTGAAATATTTCTTCAGGTCTGCCTAGGTATTTTGTTATTCAGCCATAATTATTTGCTGATTTTTTTCCCTAAAAACAAACAAACAAACCAGGTAAGGTATTAAAATTTAGGACCTGTATTATGGCAATATGTTCGTTCTCCATACCTGTTGTTTTCTACCTCCAGCAAATGTCTGCCAAAAATACTCCTAAGCATGTTAAGTGATATTTTTTATAACTTGTTATGAAAGTCCACTCTCTGTGCTTTTTTTTATGTGTTGACAAATGGCTAACTTTAAAAATTTCTTTTTNTTTTTTTTTTTTTTCAGATGATAGGAGTCAAACTGTGCTCCCCTTAGTGAAATCATTCTGTGAAAAATCCTTCAAAGCAGATGAATCTATCCTAGTTTCTTTATCTTTGCATTTAGGGAAACTCTGTAATGGATTATATGGTATGATTTAATGTTCTTTTGAAAAAATCTTAAAAATGAGGGAAGATTGGAGAACTTGAAGCCCTTGGAAAATATCCATATTCGAATATATCAAATGAAATGATAGGAGAGGAAATAAGGAACTAAAAATCTTAAATACTTTATTGCATAAATGCTGGCTTTTGTGAATTTTCTGTTTGAATGTCCATGTGTTTATTGGGTTTTTTTAATGTTTAGTCAGGGTCAGAGATGGAAACGTGGTGGTTTGTGTTTATTGGTTTGATTGATGCATTTTGATTCCTTCTTGGATATTCTGGAGCTTGTGAGTTGGATGAATGAATTTTGAAACTAGAAACCACTGAAAACAGAGTATAATGTTAACTGTTCATGTTCACTTCTGTGCTTGATATGTGCTCTTTTTGAGACATAGTACAGAGTGGCTAAATAAGGAACTTAGGGGAGAAAAGAGACCTAGTGGCATGTGGGTTCCCAGCCACAGCTGAGGCCAAATCTGTACCCATAATTTTTGTGGTTTTCTCTTGAGCACAGTGGATCTTTCCCTGATCATTCTGCTCACCATATAGCCTCTACACAGAGTTTACCTGGGGAGGAACAGCACGGAATAATGGTTTTACATGACAGAAAATTTCCTCGGACTCTTAAACCCTTTGATCTTTCTTACAAATCTTTAAAATGATCCCTTATGATGTTAGAGACTATCAAAGTGACTGTTGCTTCCCTACAAATAACTAAAAAGCACTGTTCCACAGTGTCAAGCTGTTATTTACAGAAATATAGACTTACAACAGGCCATCCTGTTTTTATCGTATCTTCCTGGTCTTCTTTTCTCTTGGTTGAATGACTTTAATTGCTGATCTCTCTTCACCTCTGAACTCTGTCTGGCAAGTTTATGCTTTTCTTGAAGCATTATGCCTTAGGAGAGCTGAACAAAGTGAAGATTTACTTCACATGTCTTGCAAGCTATATTGCTGTTTACATTTTTCAGTATGAAAAAATTGTTTGTTTGCAATAGTTTGACATTATTTCTTCAAGTGCAGCCTATGAAGCCTTTTTTTTTTTTTTTTTTTTTTTTTTTTTTTTTTTTTTTTTTTTTTTTTTTTTTTTTTTTTTTTTTTTTTTTTATTTTTTTATTTTTTTTTTTTTTTTTTTTTTTTTTTCTTTTTAAGAAACTGACACCTAGTTAGTCTTTCTCTTTCCTGGCCTTGTGCAAGTGATGCAGTGATGAAAATTGGGCTAGGCATGGTACCTTATCTCTGTCCTAATGGAACAATAAAGTTTTAAGACCTTATGTCCACTTTCTGAAGATAATTTCAAACTCTATATTCTGAAGCATAAGCAGCCTCCCTTCTAGGCTGATGTTATCAGAATATTAAATAACTGAAGTCTCTAAACCAACATCCAAAAAAACAATGAAAATACTGAATAATACCAGAACTAAGATATGAGTCATGTCAGTGAGCCCTGGGTAACTTTCTCTTAACTGTTTTTCCAAGCAGTTTTGTAGCACCTTTGTAGTTTTTCTTCTCTTTCCTGATCCCTTATTTTGCCTGTGAAAAACATGTTTACTGCACTTTTGTATTCACAGGTCCTGTTACCCAGTATTAGGAGGAAATGGAATCAGTTTGACAAGTTTTGCGTTTGCCATGTTGGCTGCTACTCATTTTCTTGTTTTCTTTTTGGTATTTACAAGTAGATTTTTTACAATTTTTTGTTCCAGTTTTTTTTCAGAAACATTAAAGTAATCTGACTGATTAATAATTATATGGCTTGTCCTTCCCTTCTCCAACTGTTAAGCATCAGTACCACTTCAGCTCTTTTCCCTTCTGATATCTCACTTATTTAAGATTTCAGCAACTAGTACTTTAAATACTTTTGAATACTGGAATGAAGCACATCTGACCCTGCACATTTTGAAAACTTCTCATGTTTATATATTCACTGACCTGTTCCTTCTCTACTTAGAGCTTGACTCTTTGTCACTGTTATTAATTGTACTGAGCCTGATGATGCCAGTGGAATTTGAGAAAGAAAATAAAAGCATTAAGCATTTCAGCCTTCTTGGTACCAATCACTGATAGCTTTCCTCTCTCTCTTGAGTACAAAACCGAGCTTTTCCTTGATTATTCTCTTATTACTAATGTACTTATAAAATTACTTTTAATTTTTGAAGTAATCTTGCTAGTTGCATTCCAGTAGGTTCTGAGATTTCAGATTTTATTCTCATACCTCTTTATTTTCTGAAGCAACATGGCCTAATTTTTCAGCTTTCTCCAGGCATGCATTCTTCCTGTGACTGAGTTCCATAAAGATCTAAAAATTTAATCAATAAGAAACCAGTATTAGTGGAACAAAAAATATTTTCACAATCCTCCAGTGAAAGTCCTGAGTATTTAAAGAATTATGTAAACAGAAATTATGATTCCCTCTGTTATAGTTGTAATTTTCCTGTAATCCCTTTTTCTGTATAATGTGTACTGATGATACTCTGCTAGAGTCAAGGTCAGCGAGTAAAGGGATAAAAATTGACACATTTGATAGATTTGTAAATGAGATTTGTTTTGGAACATTATTAATAGCATTTATAATGAGGAAGGTTAACTTTTTTTTTTTTGAGGAATTTTTACTCCTGAACAGCATTTACGATTTTTGGAGTTTTATAAGAAGCTTTCCACACTGGGTTTGCAGCAGGAAAATGGACACAATGATAATCAACTACAACTTCAAACTCTAGAACAGGAAAAGAAGTATATTTCAGTGAGGAAGAACTGTGCTTACAATTTTCCAGTAAGTCATGTGAATTTAAGGTTAAATAATTTGTGTTATGCATATAGTTCACTCAATAGGACTGTGTGGGTGATTGAGAAGTTACTGCCAAGTTGTACACTGAGCTAGATTCTAGCTCTCTGCTGGAAAATTCAAGTTAATGGCTTGGAGTAGAGGTTGTCCAGAAGAGTTACCAGGAAGGATTCATCTTTGCAGAGCATCAGAAAATTGTTGGCAAGTTTGACTGAGAGAGTGCTATTCTAAGAGATTACTGGTCTCATTCTTTCCTAGACATTTTCTTCAAACCCTTAGCACAGAGTCTTTGAGAAAATGGCTGTGAAAGAGAGTCCCCAGTTTCAAACCACTCAAAGCTAGGTTTTTGCATTCCTGTCTGAATATAGAAAGTCTTTTTGAGTTTATGTGAGGTCTTTAAATTTACCTCTTATGTTTCTGTAAATCTACTTTGTATTCTGATGTTCTGCATTTATATTTAAATAAGATATGTTTATAACAAGAGCTAGTAGACATTTTTATTCTACTTTTAAAGAGAAGCACCATGTACGTACGTAGACATCTGTTGGTTTATTTAAGCAAAAACAAGGTATGTACACACACAGTTATGTTGAAATTCATATGCTTGTTTTGCTACTTGCTAAAATGTTCTTTGTTCTTGAAGTCTCCAGTTGCAGCTTCTACTAGTGTTCATAAACATTAAAAATATTTATAAAATAAAGGTTTTATATCTTGTGGGTTTAATCTGTATCTTCAGAAAAAAAGCCTACAGCATGTCTGTAAGATATGTAAATCCAGTTTATTTCTTAACTCCAGAACTTGTCTTGGTACCTGTGTTTTGGTGTGGCCATTAAAAATGCCCACTTCCTCTTTAAAATCACAACCTGTTGTCTCCCAAGTGCCTTGCTGGTTGTAACTCAAATGTTTCCATCTGATAATCTCTGATAGTGTCGTCCTTTAGCTATACAGTTAGTAAAAGACTTTGTCTTTCCACAGGCCATGATTGTTTTTGTGGATCCAAAGAACTTCCATTTAGAGCTATATTCTATATTCTTCTGCCTTTGTCATGACCCTGAAGTTCCTGTCAGATATACTATGGCCATAAGCTTCTACGAAGTAAGTTTAAAATGGTTCTTTGTTAGTACTTATATGTTTTTATTTTATGTTATTTTCTTCTTTAAGCTTGCATTTGTGAGACTGTTCAACCAAATAAAAAGACTTGAGAAAACTCATTGACATGATTTTGTTTGTCAAAATTGTTCGGTCCCTTCTAAGCTGTATATACAGCCCTACACACATTAGGAGCCTACTGCTAGGCTCCTCTAAGGAGCGAAAGCTAGAAGAAACTTCTAATGGTCTAGTACCACAAACATAAGCAATTGTAACAAGCAAAAGTAACTACAATGTGTGAAGGTTCAATACCATTAGAAAATAGCGAGACAAAGGGAAGAAAGGAACTTGCTGCTTCTGGCCCTGTAAACCTTCTTTAGAGTGTACAGTTTGCTACTATGTTGGTGTTCTGCAGAGTACAACATTTGAATAGTCCGTAATGATTTTTTTATAGCTTTACAGTACAGTTTTAAAAATTTTTAGTAAATGTAAAAATGAATTAATTCTGAAAGTGTGTTTCATGGTCGGGTAATGAGCCTGTTCTTGACACGTTCTTTATATAAGCATACTTGTAATGTGATCAATGGGAAAGTACACGGCTTTAGAAGGCTGATGTTAAACAGTTGGTCTGCATCCCTTCTTCATGCTTGCTGTAAAGTAAGCACATGTAGTATAGTTGTTGTAGTGCCATGGAACTAAGGAACGTTTCACCTTGCTATCTTACTCTCATTTTTTAGGTTGCTAAGCTTTTAAATTCCAGTGTGTACACAATACATAAAGAACTGGTTACACTATTACAAGATGAGTCACTGGAGGTAATATACTTTTATTGGAACTTTCTTTTGCTTCTTACGTTGAGGTGGGTTATCTTGATGTTTAATAACTCTGCAATAAGACAGTATAGTAGCTGTTTGAAATGATAAACAGCTTTCAGTTCTGTTTCACAGGTGCTTCATAAACATGCAAGCCTACTGTGAATAAAAAGGAGGAAGGTGTTTGAATTTAGTAAACTCACTCTGAATTCATTAGCTTTAAAAAGTATACATTCTAAATAGTTTTAATTGCTCTATTATTTGTTACCTTACAAATTCTGTGGAAAGATTTGGTTTTGATATTATATTAAAATAAACATTGGTAGCGTTCAAGGTTTTTGCTTTGTTTTATTTTAATTTCTCCAATTGAAGTGATGAAGAAGTTGTATATGGTTCAAAGATTAAGATTTATAGAAAGAATTTCAGTCCAAGATCTGGTACAGAGTCTTTGTGAGACAGTTTAGTGTACCTTGGTTTCAACCTGCGTAAAACATTAATTATATTACAGACTTAGGGAGACTTTTTGGATTGAAAAAAAAAGACAAATATTTATATTTGAGACAAAATCACCATTTCCTCTGATACCAGTTATTCCAGTAGTTGATCTTTTCTGTTTTCTATGTAGGATCTTTGGATAAGGTGTGGAAAAAATGAATTTTACTTTCAGGTGCTCCTTTTTGTTTTGGTACCTTATGTTAGACATTTTCAAGAAAGCTAAAAGTATCCCTAGGTAATCTACTTATAGTTTATGAAATTCTGACCCGTCTTAAAAGATTTCTGAAGTTGAACACCTGAAAGTTGAGACTCAGAAAGACCTGGTGATTTTGAAAAATTCCTTGGTTTCATGCCTATACAGTTATCTAAATAATTAAAAATATTTGATGCTTTATCTTATATATCACCTCAGTCAAAATGGGTACCAAAAATATTTAATTTTGTACTTTTCTAGTCTAGTTTCAAGTATTACAACATTTGAAAGTAGGGTTAGTCTATTAATATAAGCTATATATTCTATTTTAATTTATCAACTGTAGTTTTTCATAAAGCAGGAAAAATTGCTTTTAAGATTCAGCTGACATTAAAAAACCCATTTCTTTGTGTTTCTCGAGGTGCTTACTTAACTGTCTATGAAATACAGATCTTCCCTAAGAAAATGTTAATTTTAAAAATACTGTATGCTGTGACTAGTTTAGAAAGCATTGACTGTGGTATTCACATAAATCAAAACTACAGTTTGTTTTACTGAACTGAAACCTATCATATTTATATTACCTACTACATTAAAACATCAATTTTAAATCCCTGTCCTCGTCAATGCAAATACATTGCACATCNATTATTTTCTTTTTTTTTTTTTTTTTTTTAATTTAATATGGATGCAAGAGAACAGTAACATAAGAGATGTCAGCAGGGATATGTTGGTGAGAGATAAAAATTGAGTCAAGTTAATTTACAGACCTAATTCATGCAGCCTTTCTTTAAATAGGTATTAGATGCCCTGGTGGGTCACCTTCCTGAAATCCTTGAACTAATGACTAATGGAGGAGAAAACAGTGGATCAGAAAGCAAGGTAAGTAATCTCATGATTTCTTAATTTATCTTCTAAATGAGGGTAGTAGCAAAGTTATTCAGACATATGTTGTATGAAAAGGCTTTAGTGATTAGTTTCTGCTTTGGAGAGAGAAAGTTTCTGTGGTTTTTTTGGTTGGTTGTTGCCTTTATAAACTTAAAAAAATTATTTTGAAATATTAGAATTAATACAAAAAAAATCCATGTTCTCTTTCTAATTAACCATGGATTTACTGAAATAGATCAAATTTTGAAATACAGTCATTAAGTTAAAACAGAACTTGGTTTCATGCTAAAGGACTGATAGCTAATACCTAATTTTTGTGTTTTGTTTTTTTTTTTTTTTTATTGAAGTGACAACTGCCTATGGTTGCCATTTTCAAACACAGTTTCTGCTGGAAGGAAGCCTATTTTCTGAAATAAAGGAACTTTGATAACTGAATTGCATGTGGCTCTTGATGATGGTTTATTCAGTGATTTCTCATATGTAAAATGGAACATAAAAGATCATCTCCTGCTTTAAGATGCTGTTTTGAGCATAATTCCTGAATGTATAAAGAAATGGAGATATTCCAACAATATAAGAACAGAATACATTTATCTTCTTCTCAACAAAAGTTGAGAGTAATTTAAAACGTGAATTTGTCAGATGTTTACAGCTGTAAATGTGTATAACATTTAACAAGTGCCATGTCAAGTTTACCAGTCTGTTTAATTTTGCCTAGTGCTAAAGAGAATTTAGCTTGGCTGCTATAAAGTCTTTGCCTCCTTCTGAGAAAAGGTGTGTAATTCCTGCTAAAATTAATTGGGGAGCTGAGAAGAATAAATGCAAAAATTAAGAGGCTAGAAGGAAAATGGGAATTATTTGGTTTGAGAAGACTGAAGAGGGTTGTTGTAATGGTCTTCATATCTGTAAAAAGGTATTACAAAGAGAAGAGTGATTAGTTTTTCTTTGTCAGGAGGAGGGACTGGAAATTAAAGTGTATTTAGTTAGGTACTGGAATAGCTTTTTGACTAGTTAAGTGGAATTTACTGTGTAGGGGAGATTGCTTAAACCCAGTCATTAATTTTTTTCTAAGAAGAAGTTAGACCAATATCTACTGGAAATGGTCATAGTGGAGCTGATCCTGTCTGAGGAAGGGAATTAAATGACCCCTTAAAATCTCTTCCCTTCTTATGTTGTTGTGATGTATTTTTTTAAACATAGTAACAGGACATATGGCTAGAAGATGTAAAATTATTTTAATGTTTATATTTTTATTTCTAGCTATTGTCTGTTCCTGACTTGATTCCTGCATTAACAACGGCAGAACAGAGAGCAGCAACTTCTTTAAAATGGAGAACTCATGAGAAGTTACTGCAAAAATATGCATGTCTCCCTCATATCATATCAAGTGATCAGATTTATTACCGTTTTCTTCACAGAATGTTGACAATAATTTTGACAAATGTGAGCCTACCTGTCTCTTTCCTCATGTTGTTTATTTGTTTATGCTACTTAGAACAATGACCACCAGATATTTGCTATATGTAGTACTTGGTATATTATATTAATCTTAAAGTAGTATTTCTCATTGCATATAGTATGTTGGGCTCTGGTGTTTTGTTTTTTTTTTTTTGTATAAGACTGAGAAATTGCTCTGAGAACAAATCACTATTTGAAGAGCAAAATTTGGATTCCCAGTTGTCATATTTTTCTTACCACCCAAGACTTTTTTCTGTCTGCTCATTATCAGTTTGTTTCTAGATAAATCAGGTTTTTTTTCCTCTGAGGTATGCCTTCATTTTCCTGATTCCATACAATACTTCGTGTTATGTTTCATTCTTTATAAAAGAATGCTTTATTCTGAAAATGAATGGTTGTTTAGAGCTACTAGTCAGAGATTTTATTGAATTAATTGGAGAGTAAAACTGTCTTTTTTAAGAGGAGGTGTTGTAAGTTTTATTTTCTAACACCTACAATATAGAAAGTGCCTTCCAAACATGTAATACTTTAAGGTGTTTATTAATTAATTGAATAAACAAGTTAGGTGGAAGGGATGAAGAAGGTGATACCTCATAGGTTGGCCAAACATCCTTATTCTCCCTTACATTATGCCTATTATTTCAAAAAGTATAATGTTAAGCTAATTTTTAGCTTTATTTTCCTGCTTCTACAATTTTTATACATTTTTGTCCTGTTCCTTCAGGCATTTTTAATTGTGTTCCCTTTATTTGTTTCAAGAATGTCCTGCCAGTCCAAAAAGCAGCTGCTCGAACTCTCTGCGTTTATTTACGTTATAATCGCAAACAAGAACAGAGGCATGAGGTTATTCAGAAACTGATTGAACGTAAGATAATTTTTCCTTGATTACTTAGGGAGGCAAGTTAGTTTTGACTGAAGATTTATTTATGGTTATATTTATTCAGTGTAACTTCCTGCCATCGTTGGTGGAATTACACTTAGAAGACATTCAGTTGCTCATATTATCACCAGGAAAAAGCATATTATGTGTATGTGAGGAATATATCTGAGGTTTATGTAGAGTCTTTGGGAAAGAGGCAATGTTGGAAACTGATAATATGCCAAGGCCTCTCCAACCCTACTTCTTGAATCCAAAATTGCTTAGCTGTAGGTGCTGCAATACACAAAGCAGACCTTCTCTATAGAAGTAAAATTCTCTAGAGGCTTCAGCATAAGAACTGCTGAATAAATTATTTCAGAAATTAATTTATGAATGAGTTAGTCACCTCAGTTGACTTTTTGGTCTATGCTATGTGTTTTAAAGATAGGTTAGAAGCCCGAATAGTTCCCATTAGCAATCCTTAATGTTTGCACAGTAATTTTGATATACCTGTGACATGGTTTGAAAGGCACACAGGGCTTTGTTCAACACAGTAGCTAGTTCACTTGCTCTTTTTGCTATTTCAAATGATTAAAGGGACAGGTTGCATTTCTGAAAAAAATAATGCTCACTGTCAGAAATAGTCATTGAATTCAGAAGGTTAGGTTTTCACTGAAAGAAAAAATTGAGATAGGATGAGAAGATGTGTCTTGTGACAAGTGTGATTATCATCTTTGAGTCAAAGGTTAACCTTTGAAATGTCTTCTGGTTGATGTTGAAAACTTAATAGATAGTATCTGTGGATTGCTATTTTTCAGAACTGGGCCAAGGAAAAAGTTATTGGAACAGACTCCGTTTTTTAGATACTTGTGAATTCATAATGGAACTGTTTTCAAAATCATTCTTCTGTAAATACTTCTTTCTACCTGTGCTTGAACTTACACATGATCCGGTGGCAAATGTGAGGTACTGTACGAAGAGTATGTAGCAGTGTACAGGAAAAAAACCTTTAAATAATATATTAAGAAATATTGTGACAGGTTTTATGTCTTGTTTAAATAATGGGAGCTGAGTAAAAAGGTACAGAGCTTTCAGGGTGACCAGTGTTAAAGTTGTGGGGGACTACGGGAATGATGTTAGAAAACCACAGAAGCAGGTCAGTCTGGGTGTTTGTGGGAATGATCGAAAGTGTCAGCTTTTGTGAGTGAGAAAGGAACATTGAGGCAGAGGAACCAGCAATAGATGAGAGGAGCCAGCAATAGATTAGAAGAAAGTAATACCCTATTTCATGGGTATAGAGAGAGAAACGTAGCTTCACAGCCTCCGTTAATTTCCATCCATTCCAGCGTCACTATATGTAAAGTAAAACACACAAGTAATTCTTTCGGTGGTCTAAGCTTAACATATTAGAATAGGTTTTACTTTATGTAAGAATTTTTTACTTGATTGTTAAAGTAAATTGAAAAAGAATAGAAAAAGGGAATTTGGTATGATATTCATTTTTATACAGTGTTTTTTCCATTATTTTTGTAGCAATTTTTTTTTTTCCTCACTAAACAGGTAGGGATCCGGCAGTTGCTACCTGTAAGAAAATAGTTCCTTTTTCTTTGTCACGTATTTTGTGTAAATTTACAGTTTTAATCTTATTTCTGAAGTGTGTAATTCATGTTATCATCATTAACATGTCTGAACATCCAATGTCAATGCTGCATAGAGACTTACGTAAGTATAATTTGCACATACGTGTGTGCATTCAGGAGGCTTCACTAAGTACAGTTTATCACCAAGTGCACATGTTTGAATAGACCTTGTGTTTATTATAACTCCAACATTTCAGTTCAGCAGGATACCAAACCGAAAAACTGAGACATTTTGTGCATATAGGCTACCATTCGTATCTCATGTCCTTAAATTAAGAGGATTATATTAAAACAATAAACTAAATTTGTATATAATCTGAAGTAGCTTATTACTTTTAACAAATGTTTTACTTAAAAGCTCTATTGATACAATATTAACATTTAATATAAACTGGTAATAATGTGCAATCCCTTAACTGACATTAAAATTAATTTTATTGTAATTCTTTTCTGGATTGTTCCCTAACACTTTTTACAAAAGGAATGCACTCTCTGTAGTGGCCTGACATTTAGAAGTCAGATATAGTTGTTAGCTTATGATTTTAAAACAAATGTAGGGAGATATTCTAGCTTTCTACAGAGTGGTGTAAGTCTTTGTAATGGGAGGGTGTGAAGGTTTTGAAGGTACGAAAATGGTAAGGTGAATTCGCATAAGAAAAATTTTTTGTATGTTATTAATCACAAAGTTACCATCTCTGGCAAAGGATTGTCTCTGATTACAAGCCAGTGGAATCTGAGAACAGCAGAGAATGTCACCATGTGTTCTTGAGTTTTTTAATCTATTCCTGTAGATTATAGTTATTCTCTATTATATGCTGTAACAGTCTGATCAAATGCAGTGATTTTTATTTTCTTAAATGTATGAAATATTTTTTATTTAATCTGCAGAATACTTTGGTGTAATGATATAAAAAGCAACTAACACATTTTTTATATAACCAGCTTAGAAATAATATCTAGGAATCAAAGCAAAACAATTATTATAAAATCATAGACATCTCTTCAACATCTTTATCAACGACATAGATGAGGGAATCAAGTGCACCCTCAGCAGATTTGCAGATGACACCAAGCTGAGTGGTGCAGTTGATACAGTAGAGGGCAGGGATACCATCCAGAGGGACCTGGACAGGCTGGAGAAGTGGGCCCTTGAGAACCTAATGAGGTTCAACAAGGCCAACTGCAAGGTGCTGCACTTGGGCTGGGGCAATCCCAGTTACTTGTATAGACTGGGAGAAGATCTTCTTGAGAGCAGCCCTGCTGAGAAGGACTTGGGGGTCCTGGTGGACGAGAATGTCCTGGTGGACATGAGCCAGCAGTGTGTGCTTGCAGCCTGGAAAGGCCAGCTATGTCCTGGGCTGCATTAAGAAAGGGGTGTCCAGCAGGGAGAGGGAGGTGATTCTCCCCCTCTATTCGGCTCTTGTGAGGCCTCATCTGGAGCACTGTGTCCAGGCCCGGGGCCCCCAGCACAGGAAAGACATGGAGCTCTTGGAACGGGTCCAGAGGGAAGCCACAAAGATGATCAGAGGGCTGGAGCACCTCTCCTATGAAGAAAAGTTAAGGGAAGTGGGCTTGCTTAGCTTGGAGAAGAGAAGGCTCCAGGGAGGCCTCATTGCAGCCTTTCAGTACTTGAAGGGAGCCTATAAACAGGAGGGGGAGCGACTGTTTACAGGGGTTGATAGTGACAGGATGAGGGGGAAT
>VZTO01000662.1:22627-49938 GCA_013400615.1 Syrrhaptes paradoxus | reverse complement strand
AGAGGAAAAGCATTTCCCCCGTGGCTTGAAGAGGGAGGAAATGAATCCCCAGTTCTCTTATGGAATCAGGTAGTACCTGTTTTGCCATATGTAAGAGAGTCTCTATAAAATCAATACTAATAATATATTTTCTTTAGTTAGAAAACAGATAATAAATGCTGTGAAAAGGTCTATTGTTTAGCTCCCCCTAGTATAAGCCTGAATAGCAATACATCTGTTCAACCTCTTGCAATTTCTCTATCTTGGCAAGCTATGTATGATTATAATAAACTGCTTTCTTTAGGAAAATTTAAAAATCCCTTCTCTCCTTTAAGATTTAGTTCCTACACAGTCATGCTACATCGCTTTGTCCCTTTTACTAAACGAACAGTAGAAAGGGTTCATATATGACAATTATAAGGACTCCTTTATTACTGCTTTTGTGACAGCACAGGTCCTGTGATGGAGCAGAGTGAAAATAAATGTGATTTATTTAAGGTGAATACAGTTATAAGGAAATACATGCTTTTTTTAATTTAAGGGAAGTATTGATGCACAGTACTATTTAATACTGTGCTAGATCTTTGAAGACCTATCAGCAGGGGGCATTAATGCAACAATAAATTCCAAATGTCACACTGCCAAGCAACCATGCAGAGTCTGTAGTGTTTTATATTTTTAATATGTTTGGTCTCTCCTCTGTATTTTTCACAAGATCTTCTCATTTTTTAAGTTAGAGCTGGAATTGCAGGCCATTTGCTGATAGTAGCAATTTGTTTAATAGCTTATTGTGGGCTTTGTCCTGATTTTAAAAAGCAATCTTTGTCCCTGTTTTATGTAGTTTAAAAGAGGAGATACTGATTTTATGACCAGTAAATTTGCAACCAGAAATTTCAAAGGGGATTATCTCCAGCAGGAAGAATAGCTGGGTTCAACACGTGTGGAGGATATTTGGTCAGAAGCATCAGTTCCTCCCTGACATCAGATCATGCAGATTTGAGGAAATGACTGATAATACCCAGCTTCCTACATTTGCACTCTGACAGTAGCTGCTGACCTGGACAAGAAAGGTATTTCCAGGAGGAAGTTTTTAAATAGCACCATTTTCCCCTCAGAATGCCCATTTCACTCACCAACGACTGAGCAAAAAGTGACCATGCTGATAATTTAAATTGTCAGTTATGAAGAATGAATCTACATGTTCACGTCAGTAGGATTTTAGCTTGTGTTAGTTTTCCTACGCTAACAAATGACAGAAAGAATACACTTTTTTCCCCTAAACCTTATTGAATGCAATTCACAAAGCTTCTATGTCAGAAAGTCAATCTAGCAGTGAGCTGGTGACTGGAAGGGTCAAAGATAAAGAGGAAGAGATAACTGGTGCATCGGCTATTTTTACTCAGGGTTGTTCCTTACTGTTGGCACACCGCAATCTCATTCGTACTTTGTTTACTGTTAGCATACAAGTTCTGAATCTGGTCTGATCTTCCTGTATTAAAATCTGTGTCACTTAAAATAATGCACAGTATGTTGCATAAAGACCCATTAATTTAAAATGTTGACAGGAATTACATTCCTTTGGCTAACACTGCAATTTTTTTTCTCCACAATGAAAAGCTGGAAATTTAGCTAATGTTTTCAAACTAAAGTTGAGATTGTCACATCATCATCTTACTCCAGGAGTAGAATTTTTAAGAAAAACAAAGAATTATTTTAAATACACACTAACATTAGGACTTCAGGCAACATTCAGAAGACACCCATGTTGAGGATGTGGATCATTAAGCTGTTTGTGTTCTACAGTAGCAAGTTACGCTTTAAAATTACTTAGGTCTTGCTTTCAGGTCCAGATCTTGTAGCTTCAGGTCCAGTATCTGGGACACCCTAGTATGTCCCACATTTTTTCTGTCTCTCGTGTACACATCCTGTAATTCACTTGATGTATTTTCCTTGGGTACATGCAGCCTGCTGCCTTTATTATGGCAAAAACAGTTGTGCAATAATAAAACAAAATGTGTTCCTCAAACAGCTGTAGCAATAAAGGTCTTCTGAAAACTTCCTGTGAGATTGGCAGCTACCTTCTGTGTATGAAAATTAAGACTACCCTCTCAGCAAAACCTGATGTTTGCACTATAATTTACCTTTAAGACCCCGGAAACATGGAGTAATGTTGGATCTGCTAGCCTTCCTGAAAAATATCAGGATGAGATTTATACAAGCAAGGGGAGAAGACAATTAAATTTCTATCTGTCAACAGGGAAAATGTATAATTTTTAAAAATTTTAATTTTGTACATAAAGAATGTTATCAGCATTACCAAGCATTATTAAAACCTCCAAGACCCAAGTATAGTATCTATCTTCCCTTGAGCAGGTCTCATGATGCTTTTCAGCAGGTGGCATTAATGTTCTATCCAGTTCCAAATGGCACACAGCCAGCAAACTGCTGCTTCCAGCACTTAACACCTTAAAATGATCAACAAACTACGGCAGAGAGTAAGTAATTTTCTTGAGAGAAAGAGGCTGTGTTAAAATGGCATCTGTTCTGAATGTTGGGGTTTTTTTGCAACAGAAGCAGAGCACAGATATATTTTGACTAGCCTGATATTAAATTAGAAGAAACCAAGGGCACCTTTTCCCTTCCCTTCCCTTCCCTTCTCTTCCCTCCCCTCTCTGTCCTCCCTCCTCCCCTTCCCTCNGTACCAGCATCAATAATACCTATAGAGCACCTCCAATGACAAGAACTGCCACTTTTTTTTCAAAGCAGCCCTGTACAGTTTTAAAGGTTT
The DNA here is from genome assembly GCA_013400615.1 of Syrrhaptes paradoxus. Classification (NCBI taxonomy): domain Eukaryota; kingdom Metazoa; phylum Chordata; class Aves; order Pterocliformes; family Pteroclidae; genus Syrrhaptes; species Syrrhaptes paradoxus. Next base: position 47,171 of record VZTO01000662.1, on the reverse strand, counting down.
AAAGGCTTGCTGTTGCATCTAAGAGAGAGAGAGGAAAGGAAGACATATTGAGGTGGCAGATATGTATGACCACTTGAGGCTGAGTGGAAGTGAGTTACACTCCAAGATTGGCTATCCTGCTTATCTAGGTCTTGCCCAAAACAAACAGTGCAAAATCCTGAGATCATCTGTAGGACTTGTTAAGGGAACCCTTACTGACTCCATGAAACCCAGCATCTAAAACATCAGTAAAAACTTCTATGTTTCAAGCATCATATGACCAAACGCTACTAGAAACAGGTACTTTGGAAGAGCTTGTTTGGTTAGAAGACTTGGAACATTTGCTGATTCTTCTAAGTGCACGTTGAGTTCTTTGCATCTCATGAAACTGCCCACAGGAGGGTTAGAAAATACAAAACAGTTTGTCAGGATGTCCTAAAAGAACTGTTCTCCAAATTGTGCTTCAAAGGATTCAGGGTTTGCTCCTCTAAAAAATGAGATTCTGTTCCAAAATACAATAGATCCACCTCTAGCACTGAGTCAAACAAGGCTTTCGCCTCCCAATCTATGTCCTATCTCAGCCTTCCAATGGAGGGCACGTTTATGAGGCTTCAGAAGGTCCCATATCTCAGCACTCACTGCACTGAAATGCTGCCTGGGGAGTGAGTCCAGGCACTGGATATGTATCTGGAGAGTACATCTTCCCACAGTTATCCGCCTCATGATGGATTTCAGTCTGTCTCCCCTGAGCTTAGGGCAGATTTGACAATGACCATAATGCAAAGAACATTCTGCAGTGCAATAAAGCCTAATAACACTCCTGTGACTACAGGGATTAGCTACAGCAGCACAGGGACTCGGGTACTGCAAAGGACCCAAATGAGGTGTACACTGGTGAGTAGACAGGAGAGGACAGACAGCTGTCCTCCGATGACATCTTCACACCATGTGAGATGTTTTTATGAAAGATGTGCTTCAGTCATGCACAAGACATTGTATTCAGGAAAAGGTAGTCAGGATAAAGTTCTGCAGCTTGATTCTCACTGGAGATCACTCTGGTTCTACCTAATGGTCTGTTCTGGCCTCTGAAATATTGAATGCATGAAACTTGTTGGACTACTTAAATATTGCAATATAGCAAAATAATACTGCTCTTGTAAAATGCAGAGCAACTCCAAAAAAATTAATGAGAATTTGGTGTTGAATTTGTCCTTTTAACTTAAAACAGATGTGCTCTTCTGTGAAAGGGCTGGTTTGGTTCTTTCTGACAGCAGTTCTTAACCTGGGCTATACAGACTTGAGTCATCCAATGCATTAGAAACACTGCAGAATCTTGTCATAATTCATTATCTGCCTAATTTTAAACCAAAATACAAAATTGCAGCCTATTTAGTTTTGAAGTACCACAGTCATTCCATGCAAAATATAGATTTGATTGGCACACATACATGTTTTACTTGCACAAGGCTGCGTGCGCTACAGAAATGTGCAATACAAGGACTCCCCTGGAATGCTGAAATGCTGCCCTCGGCTAAAACAACTTCAGAGCTGCTGTACAACCCCGTGAACGGTTCACTGACTGATGGTATTTCACTGTAAAAACAGCTCATAAAAGCTGTTAAATCTGTCATGCACTCTAATTTTAATCTAATGACTACTTTCACTTACATAGAAGCTGCAGGAAAACCTATTCCTCAAATGACAAGAAGTAACAGATCCTGAAAAGGCACACGATTCTGGCACAGCAGACTAATATATCTTTTCAGTATGGTTTTCATGATTGCTCTGTGGTATCTTCATGTGGTATCTTTTGAGCAAAGCTGTTCACTGAGAGGTGCAGAGGTATATTTTGATTTCTGATGTGTCAATCACATCAGAAAATCAAAATCAAGCATCTTTCTGAAGACTGAAGGGACTGACAGTGGGAGAACCAGATGAAAAGGAGAACTAGGATAAAGCAAAGTATAAAAGGAACAAAGATCTGAAGAAAGTGAAAATNACCTTCTTGCAGACAGCTGCCATGGGGTTCACAGGCCATTGCCTCATTCACAATTACTCTTCTGGGAACACCAAAAAAACTATAAAAAAGCTCCTCATCAGGCTGACAAGATCTAAAAGCAGCTGGGACCATATCTGGACAGAAGAAGGGAAAGATGTTTTCCACTCCTCAGCATCCCTGCCTTGCAGGCTCGGGGCAACACCTCTCTAGGGAAGGAAACCTTACAATAAAGTTATAGAGTAAGCGTGCATGGTTAGGAAGAGCATCTCATCAGAGAGCCGCCCATCCTCTCACCCTCCTCACACTGACAATACTTTCCAAATCTGCTCTCTCCTCAGACATTTCTGTCCATGTTTTCATCTCTTGTTCTGGTCATCAATCTGCCTGCTAGGAGAGAATCTCAGTCAGAAACCAGTCCTGTCAGGTTCTTAAAAGGTGTTGCTTTGGGCAATGCAAATGCAAGTAGAAAGAAAGCCTAACTCCAAGGCAAATCAGTACCCATACCCACATTTATCTTTTAATGAACACAGCAGTAGACTGGCAAGATGGGGACCTCTGAGGTACTGAAGGGCAACAATAACTTCTATCTTGTTCTTAGACAGAACAGAACCAGTGTTCTACAACATTTCTCAACCCGGGAAATCTGATGTTACATGTAAAGCCTCAGAGAAGTCAGACACCTACATTCTTGGGCTCCTTTCTGCTGCCTTTGTGAAAAAGGTCATCTTACCGTTAATTTTGAAAGGTGTCAACAGTCATCCCTTTCTCTGAAAACTTCATTAATTATGGAAGTGCTCTGGCTAGGTGTTTGGAGTTAGAAATGGGCAAATATTTTCCCAGCAGTAAATGCGTATGCAGAGACAAAGAGGCTGCAGTCACACCTTTTGCCACATCTGTCCTTCTGCAGCAGGGGCTCTCCCTCCACCAGACTGCTGTTAACTCCACAAGCCACCCAGGCACATACCAAAAAGGAGCACATTTTATTGCTCTTTTGCTGTGCTCAAACTGCTGTTCTGTTAGGAAGATTTGGATAGGAGTTCAGATCTCTACTCTCCTTGTAGCCAGAGAGTGCTTACTTGTGTGTGCATGGACTGTTCCTTTCCTTCATAAAAAATGCTTCGATAGTTTAATAAATTACAACAAATTACAAATTTCAATTCTTTGCCCTGCTGCCAAATTCTTCTTTTATTATTATTAGCTACTTCTTGCAGCAGTCTCTCTAATATTCTCCGTCCCTTTCCTACAGTAGAATGGCACTCTGACACATTTTAACCATCTGCTTAATCCGCTTCATTTTCTCCTATGCATGAAAACACTTTATCACATTTTTAAATGACTAATGAAAAGACTTACAAAGAAGAGAAGAGGTAAGTATTCAACTAGCAGCTACTGAAATGCACCCAGGTTTTCTTGAACAAATCTGAGACAGTGACATCTTAGACTGAAGCACAAGTCAGAATAAAAGACTTCATATGCAGATGCTGAGATCCTGATCCAAGCCAAAGGAATAACTGTAGACAAGTCACTTTGTGCCTCAGTTTTCCCATCTGTAACACTGAAATACAGCTCCTTTTACTACCCACGTGTTGCAGTAGTTATTTCAGCATCAAGGAGACCTGGCAAATGAGACAGAAGTTATATGGAGCCACCAGCTACGAACATGTCTGAACAAGGTGCCAGGCTGTCACCTGTAGTTCACAGAGTTGCTGGGGTTGGCATGCACCTCTGGAGAACACCTAGTCCAACCCCCTAGCTCAAAGCAGGGTCAGCTACAGCAGGTTGTCCAAGTCCATGTCCAGATGGGTTTTAAATATCTTCAAGGGCAGAGACTCTACAACATCTCTGCACCACCTGTCCTGGTGTTCAATCATCCTCAAAGGAAGAAAGCTTATTATTCTGTTAAATGCCATTTCCTGTTTCAGCTTGTGCCCACTGCCTCTCATCCTTTCACCAGGTACCACAGGAAAGAGTCTCTCTCATAATGGGGACCCCAGCACAACTCTCCAGATGTATCTCACCAGTACTGAGCAGAGGGGGGAAAATGATGTCTGTTGACCTGCTGGCAATGGTCCTCCCGATGCAACCCAANGTGCCTCAGTTTTCCCATCTGTAACACTGAAATACAGCTCCTTTTACTACCCACGTGTTGCAGTAGTTATTTCAGCATCAAGGAGACCTGGCAAATGAGACAGAAGTTATATGGAGCCACCAGCTACGAACATGTCTGAACAAGGTGCCAGGCTGTCACCTGTAGTTCACAGAGTTGCTGGGGTTGGCATGCACCTCTGGAGAACACCTAGTCCAACCCCCTAGCTCAAAGCAGGGTCAGCTACAGCAGGTTGTCCAAGTCCATGTCCAGATGGGTTTTAAATATCTTCAAGGGCAGAGACTCTACAACATCTCTGCACCACCTGTCCTGGTGTTCAATCATCCTCAAAGGAAGAAAGCTTATTATTCTGTTAAATGCCATTTCCTGTTTCAGCTTGTGCCCACTGCCTCTCATCCTTTCACCAGGTACCACAGGAAAGAGTCTCTCTCATAATGGGGACCCCAGCACAACTCTCCAGATGTATCTCACCAGTACTGAGCAGAGGGGGGAAAATGATGTCTGTTGACCTGCTGGCAATGGTCCTCCCGATGCAACCCAAGAGGCTGTTGGCCTTCTTTGCCACAATGGAACATTGCTTTATCATGTTCAACTTGTCCACCAGCATCCCTGGGTCTTTTGCCCTTCAAAATGAGGAGGTCAGTAGTCATGGCGAATACTCTAAATCACTTTCTTGTCCTTAACGTGTTTAGAAAANGGGTCAGCTACAGCAGGTTGTCCAAGTCCATGTCCAGATGGGTTTTAAATATCTTCAAGGGCAGAGACTCTACAACATCTCTGCACCACCTGTCCTGGTGTTCAATCATCCTCAAAGGAAGAAAGCTTATTATTCTGTTAAATGCCATTTCCTGTTTCAGCTTGTGCCCACTGCCTCTCATCCTTTCACCAGGTACCACAGGAAAGAGTCTCTCTCATAATGGGGACCCCAGCACAACTCTCCAGATGTATCTCACCAGTACTGAGCAGAGGGGGGAAAATGATGTCTGTTGACCTGCTGGCAATGGTCCTCCCGATGCAACCCAAGAGGCTGTTGGCCTTCTTTGCCACAATGGAACATTGCTTTATCATGTTCAACTTGTCCACCAGCATCCCTGGGTCTTTTGCCCTTCAAAATGAGGAGGTCAGTAGTCATGGCGAATACTCTAAATCACTTTCTTGTCCTTAACGTGTTTAGAAAAGGTTTCCAGGATTAGTTCTTCCATCGCCTTGCCAAGGATTGAGGAGAGGCTGACCAGTCTGTAGTTCCTTGTATTACCCTTCTTTTCTTTCTTGAAGATAAAAGTGACATGTGCTTTCTTACAGTCCTCAAGAACCTCTCCCTATCACCACCACCTTTCAAAGATACTCAGGAGCAGCTTGCAGTGATGCCAGCCAAATCCCATGCATGCATTCTGTTGGGGTCCGTGGACTTATGCCCGTCTAATTTGTTTAAAAGTTCCCTAACCTGATTATCTTTCACTGAGGGTCGCTTCCTTGATTCAGATTCTCCCACTAATCTAAAGAGCCTGGGATTCCTGCAGGCCAGTCTTACTGAAGCACGGAAGACACTGAGTACCTCTTAAACTTTTTGGTGTCCTTTGTCACCAGGTTCCCTAACCCATTTAGGAGTGGGCCCAAATTTTCCGTAATCTTGCTTTTGCTGCTCATGTACCTGTAGAAACTTTCTTGTTGCCACTCACATTCCTCATCTGACTCAACTCCTTGTGACTTTGGCTTTCCCTACCCCGCTCCTGCATGCTCAGACAGTGCCTCTGTATTCCTCCTGGGTCACCTGTCCCTGCTGCTGTCTCTTCTATACTTCCTTTTTGTGCCTGAGGTTAGTCAGGAGTTCCTTGTTCATTGATGCAGATCTAGTGCTGCCTTTGCTTGACTTCCTGCTCATCAGAATGGACTAATCTTGAGTTTAGAGTCAGTAATCCTTGAAAATTAACCGGCTCTGATGGATGTCTCTTCTCTGTACAGCTGTATCTCATAAGATTATTCCCAGCAGTTCACTGAACAGGCTGAAGTCTGCTCTCCTGAAATCTTAGGTCTGTGATCCTGCTTTTCAGCTTGCTCCCGCTTTTCACAATCCTAAACTCTACTATCTCACGGGCACTGCTCCTAAGGATGTCCTTGACCTTTCCATTCCTGACCTTCACATACTAGACAAATTCTACCTCGTGTGTAAGTATGAAGCCTAGTAGAGCACAATTACATCACCTGTGTTAGGAAGTTGCATTCCAGAAACCTCCTGGATTGCTTGGGCTCTGTTGTGTTGTCCCTCCAACAAATATCAAGGTAGCTGAAGTCCTGAATGAGGACCAAGTTTGTGAAAGTGAGGCTTCTTCCAATGTCTGAACACCTATCTATTGCTTCCTGATAAGATTGTCTACCGCAGACACCCACAACAATGTCTATTTTTGTCTATTTTGTTTTGACTCACAAGCTCTCTGTTGGTTCACCACCTATCCCAAGGCAGAGCTCCATTTGTCCCAGCTGCTGCCCAATATGTAAAGGGCAACTCTCCCTTCTTGCTGGCCCAGCCTGTCCTTCCTGAAAAAGCCTGTCTATCCACGACAGCACTCCAGTTGTGTGAGCTATCCCACCACATCACTGTGACACCAAGGAAATAATAGTCCTGCAAATGCACACAGGCCTCTAATCCTTTCATTTCCTTCCCACTCTGTGTGCACTAGTGTACTGGCACTTCAGAGAGCCAGACCATGCATTTGTTCCTGGCCTTGAATGTTGTCAAACCCCAGTCTTGAATGTTGCCAAACTCAGCAAACATGAAAGCTGGTCTCAAGCTGAAATACTGAATCCAATAATAAGCTGCCACTTGCTGGACAAAGAGTATCTGCCAATAAGCTAGACAAAGAAAACCTGTTAATGGTATGACTTGCACTGCCTGCCAAGAAACCAGCCATAAATGTGAGCTTGCTTTGTTAATCTTTTGTGCTGGGAACAGACTGGTGATGAGCAGACCAGAGGGGCCACCAACAGGCAGGGGCGTCTTGTGTTGCTCAAAAAATGTAATTCTTCCTGCAGAAATGAGAGGACAGTGATTGGGATCAGAGGTTCAGGCATCAATTAGTAGCTGGTATGTAACAGTTCTTACTTGCTGACTAAAGTTTATAATTAATCCAGAGAGAGAGAGAAATTTGGTTCTCTCTCACAAATTCAAGTTATGAGCTACTAAACATGGTGCGACAGAGAGGCATTCAGCTGTGCTGATCTCCCAAAAATGGCTTCAGAGCTTCCCCTGTCACTTCCTCACCTATGTACTTAGGCTTGGTGGGATCCCCCTTCACCACTCTTTTGTTGATTAGTGCCCCTCCTGTTCACATCATGCTGGGCCCTTTGCTCAGTCCTGGTCCTTCACTGTTCTTTCAAGCCTGCTCCTTCTCTTCCTCACATGACTGTTGGTCATCATCTCCCTCCCCCATCACTATTAGTTTAAGCTCGCCTATACAGGTTGGCCAGCCTGTTGGCAAAGGTGCTTTTGCTCCATTTGGCCAGGCTCATGCCCTTCCAAGCAGTCTTGATCATCACAGAGGATCCTACGGTCACAGAAGCCAAATCCTGCTGCTGTCATCAGTTGTGCAACCAACTGTTGACCCACAGGATCCATCCGGTCCTCTTTAGGTCCTCCTCTTCCTCACTGGCAGTATCAGGGAGACCACTGACTGGCCTCCCATGTCCTTGACCATTGCACCCAGTGTCATGTAGTCACGCTTGATATTTTCCGCGTCACTCCCAACTGTATCATTGGTGTCAGGTGGATGAGCAGCAGGGAGTAACAGTCAGAGGACTGGAACCCTCTTTCCACAACATCCCACTCCTGAGCCCCTAGCAAGCAGCAAACTTCTGCAGACAGCAGGTCAGGTCACTAGATGGGGGGCTTCATTCAATCTCCAAGGCCAGGCTGGATGAGGCTTTGAGCAACCTGGTCTAGTGGAAGCTGTTCCTGCCCATGGGGTTGTAACTCAGTGATCTTTATGTTCTCTTCCAACCCAAACCATTCTATGATTCTACAATGATTGTCCACAAGTAAGGAGACCTGCAGTGGTATCACTCACCATTTCTTCTTCCCATGTGGTTCAGGTTCAGCTGGCTCAAGCATTTCTTCACTGGACAGAGCTCTCAGCCAGGAAGCTGCCATGGCACTGAATCTAGTTCATAGCTGCAGATCTGCATGTAGAGCAGGAGCCTTCTCCCCGCGGCCAGAAGTCACCACTTTCCAACCTGATACACAGAGACTCTGCTTGTCCCCCTGCTGCAGTTGGAGGCTCAGGCTTTTGAACCTGCAGGGGTCTCAGAGAGGACCTGGTTGATCTCTTTCTTGTCATCTCCGAAGCTATGAAGTCTGCTGACCTGCTCCCATGTCTCATGTACTTGGTGACACAGATCCTAAATGAGAACAACCCTCCTTGCTGGCCAAAAGGGCGTCTCTCATTGTCCCAGATGCAGCAAGATGCCTCAGGTGCCTCTGCAGCCCGAGACCTGCAAAGCTTCATCCTTCTGCAGCGCCATGTGCTGGTCAAGGCCTCAGTTGTCTGGCATAAAGGCATATGTAAACAGTGAAAGATTGCAGTCTTTTCAAGCAACAGATGTAGGAGACTTTAAATGAAGCTATCAGGTAACATAACCAAAAACATAGATGGCACAGGTAAGCTGCAAAACTCCCTGACATGGGAATTATTGGTGCTAGCAATTACGAGGGCTCCAAAATCAACTGTAAAAAGCCTGGAAGAACAATCAGTCACAAGCTATTAAATACAGTGACACTTCCTCTGACCAAGGAAGTACCAACACCATGTCAGACATAGTGACCATACAACAGACCTACTTTATACCCTTTTCTAGCTATCCCCTGCTTACCACAGACGTTGAGAGCTCTGTTGCCAAGACAGGTTTTTCAACTGTCTCACAAGTGCCTTATATATATACTGGTTAAAGAAGTCATCCTCCTGGGTCCCTGTTAACATCAAGAAACCAAGCCTCCAGACTCATAGAGAGGCCCTCTTCTAGAAGCAGGAGCTGTGATGCACAAACCCAAACTGCAGCTCCCTAACCTTCCTGTTACTGTTCAACATCTTGGACAAGTCTTAAGGGTTACAATGCCTTGGCAGGCACAGACTTGGGTAAACTTATGGTTTTTGTATCAAGCTGTGCCACAACAGTGTATCTGAAAAATCCAGAATCTCTAGTTGCCCCCTAAGCTAGTGGAACAACATGTTATCTACTACCACAGCTTCAGCAAATACAACAAATTAGACATTACATTAAAAAACTCAGTTCCAATCAATGTTTTCTGATGGAAATTTCTTGAGGTGTTCTGCATGTAGGTATTCTGTGTTCCAGTACTCTTCTGCTGGACTGCCGTGTCCAGTAAAAGTCACCAAGTCCCTCAGTATCAAGGCAGTCCAGAATTCACCATTCCAAAGCCACCTGTACAAGATGGAAAATCAAATCTAGTCTTAATCTAACAACATTGAGTTAACAGTTGACAACCTTGGAGGCAGTTGAAGCTCTTGAATCTTTGTCATTAGTAGAATAGCATTCACTAATATTCATAAAACTTTCCTGAGCTTCCAGAGAGATGTTATTTAACAGAGTAGTGCAGGTTTACAGTCATGAGGCTTTGATGACTGCAGCAGTTACTGCCAAAAGAAACTATCTGCTGATATCAGGGCTGCAGGACTCTTAGATGAATCATAGCAATCAAATAGAGGCAACATTTAAATTAAGTAGGAAACTATCAAACAAATTTTACTTCACCTAAATGGACACAGTCTTATTAATATGTATAATGCATTATAAAATTCATTTTATTTGCCTCCAACATTTCTCTGACTGAACAGGTAGCTTTTAAAACAACAATTACCTTATCACTTTGAATCTCATCTGCTGCTTGCAAGTCATGTTGTGTCCGAGCCAATCCTTTCATACAACTCTTTATCACTGGTAGGCAGTCATATTAAAAAATTAATAATGACAACTTCATTTTCCAGACTCTGTAATCGTCTTGCTACATAACTGTGAATGGAGGGTAGGGAAGAAGGGAAAACTTGGGTTTTGAAAACTTTCATAAAAACCCTAGGTTCTGGTGCTCACTTCTGTTCCTTTCACTTAAAGATACCATTCTCTTTCCAAAGTTTGCCCTGCCAAAAAAAAAGTGGAAATAGAATAGTCTGTTTGAACCTGGATTTAATGTTACTGACGTTACTCAAGATTCTCTTCTAACAAGTCTCCACACACACAAAGGGCAGTTTTATCTCCATCAAGGTCTTACTAAACTAAGGCACAGTAGCAGGAAGTGTTAAGATGCATGTGTATTTTTTGTAAGAAGCTAAATAGTGGATACTATGGAGAGGAGACCAATGGAAATTACTTCAGGATGCAGATGTTAGGAAAAAGCACCACAGCAATACAGCTCAATNTCCAGCTTGAACCCATTGCCCCTTGTCCTATCACTGGATGTCACAGAGAAGAGCCTGGCTCCATCCTCCTGACACTCACCCTTCACATATTTATAAACATTAATTAGGTCACCCCTCAGTCTCCTCTTTTCCAAGCTAAAGAGACCCAGCTCCCTCAGCCTTTCCTCATAAGGGAGGTGCTCCATTCCCTTAATTATCTTTGTGGCTCTGCGCTGGACTCTCTACAAAACAGCTTGAGGTGGCAAGGCTTGGAACAGGAAGCTTTATCTAACGTGTTGGGGAATGTGGACAAGGAAATCAACACACTCACTACTGGAAATCAACACGCAATTTTGTACTGGGCATGCAAATACCTTGGTGAAATTATCACAAGAAAAGGGGCGGGGAACACAAAACTGGTCTTAAGGTTCCAACTACAGATACCCCTATAATTCAGGAGGATTTTTGATATGATTCATTCCTTTACTGCTTTCCTTTATCCATCCTCTTTTCTGTTGCATTCTACCCTTCTCTTTACACTGCCACTGGGCCTAGATTATTTCTCCTTCACGTCAGGTTACATCACTTTACTAGAAAGAATATTAGGACAAGTGTTTTTCCCACAAGGATACTCAAAAAACTAAGCCGGTTGCCTAGTAAGGTAATGGGAAAACTCAGTAAGACAAGGTCCAGAGGAACTTAATCCATCTGCTGCTGTTCTGAGCCCTGTTGTGCCTCTAGAACTCCAGAGATCCCTTCCCATCTAAATTATTCTGTGAGTCTCTGACCTTTCTTTTAACTCAAAGAAGTATAGACTTAGGTTTCTTACTAACTCAGCTGACCCTGGTTACCTTTCTTGTTCAAATCACATCTACTCTGAGTTCTTTCAAGTCCCAAAATGTTTTCCTCCTTTCTCTCTACAGAAAAACTCTTGCAATAAGAATGAAAAGCCTGAAACTCATTGCGATAAACCAATTCTGGTATATATTAATATGAAACCAACACTGTACAAAGCACTCTGTTTCCACAATTTTATCAGTTTGAGAGTTTCAGTATGCTTCCTACTGTTACAACAGAGCAGCAATGATTTTTGCTTTGACTGGTTTAAATAAGACCACAAAGGTCCCTGATGGCTACTGATTTAACTGTCTCCAAGTCAAAAATTAGCACAACTATAAAACTAATAAAAGTGTAATCTGCTATCCAGTCTATTTGAAAGGTTAATTCACTCCATTATAACTGGAATCTTACACTGGTCAGGCACTAATAAGAAACTAGATTACATTTATAAGGTACATTTACACATTTTTTGCTATAATTTCATAAAAAATGCAGTATTGATCAGAGATTACAATAAATCAAATGGAAATCTGATCAATAGTTTCACTATGAAAAACAAGTATCAAACTTATTTTGAGAAGAGATTTAAAGGCAACCTTATCCTCTCCATGACTCACTATGAGACTTGAAAAATCAAGTCAACTGTTATACACGGTTTAATCTAAATAAAAGCAGCCTTAATTCAATAATGTTGTACATCTGCACAAAATAATCACACACTAAATTTCTGTCCTTTAATAATGTATTTAGCAAGTATTGGTTTATTATTATCATTATTGTTCCTTCCAAGTATGCAAAGTCTACCCTCCAGAAATAAGCCATTAAGTCATGGCAAACAATAGATTACTGATTTTTACGATAGACATGCAGCATTTAATAGCTGTGAGAAGGAAATACAAAGATAGTTCAGCCATTACATGACCAAATGTACCTATCCTTTAAATTATAGAATTCACCCTACTGAAGTTGTGACAAAACTGACTGACAGTAACTCCAGTAATTGCATTATTATTTCCAAGCTGTTTTCATCTTATTGTGGCATATTTTTGGTAGACCCCATAAATAATTACTGTAGAGTAATAAAAAGTTAATAAAGTTGTAGAATTATGAAAAGTTAATACATGCTCCAAACTTACTTTAAACTAGTAATAGACTATCCCCCGTGTGTCCTATTAAATAGGTTCTCCCATTCATCTGCTCATGTGGTTTGGTTGTAAAGGAAATCACATGAGAAAGAAGTGTATAAGTTTTGGAGTATGTTCAAAACTTTTGGGCAAAACAGATTGGCTCTTTGCACTCACCTTCCGCAAACTTGCAGAATATTCACTGCAAGGCTGTTAGAGACCACAGCTAGCCACAGGAGTCTTGGTATGTCTAACTTGATGCAGATCTTAATCCCAGTGAGGACTATAAACACATCACCCGAAAATAAGAGAGTTACAGGCTGTTACGAACAACCATTTGGTTTCCTGATCTGTGTAACAACTCTTTAAAAATCGACTATGTGCTTAGTAAAATATTGATTAATCATTCATTTAAGAACCATATCTAAAAATCTATCTGAAACAGAAGTCTTGAAAATTAAATCACTCTGTCTCAAGATGCATCTTTATTCCTCACTCTTTAACTTAAAACTGGAGTGTTCCAGGAAGATCTAACACAATTTATCATTGTATATTTATACCAAAGTAAATCACAGATATCCTAAATCTTACACAGACTGAACTTCTGAAACACAAGTACTGTTTCAGGCATGGCATCAAGCTGAAAGATAATCTGTGAAGACTCAAACTCTAAAAAATGAGCGTCAATCACTAATCATTGTTGTAAGCAATCATTATCATGAGTAACAATTTCATCTGTGTTAAGACACAAGCGTCCATTTAGCATCATGTGCACAAGATTCAAAACACCGATTCCCAGCAATACCACTCTCTTACATATTTCCTGCAAACACATCTGCGTATGACCAGTTTTCATAGAGTCTCTTCAACACCCCCACTGAGTTCAGAGTTGTGAACAAATATATGACACATGCAAAATTACGTGCTTGAAAGAGATCGGACTTCAGGAAGGTGTTCTGAGAACTACTGGCACTATATGCAACACCTCACAGCAATTCCTGGTGAAATACACCACTGAAGTATGAGAATAGGGAAATATATCACAGAAAAAATATTTACTGCTAAAATGCTGAGATGTGGGGATGGTCTGAGGGCAAGCAGCAGGTCTCCCTTCAGACTGTCCCAGAAGTCACAAAATAAATTACAAAACCTGAACTGCACCAGTCAAGTGAGTTAGAAATATGGAAGAATACAGCACCATTTCTCCAGAAAGCTGTATTTTATTTTATTTGTTACCATGTTCTGCTGCATTCATAATAGCTTTATTGATTTTGTGTTACCCAGGGGCTGGTAACTGGATTATTCATTTGTGCTTTGGAGGGAGAAGATACGCCAATTTAAAAGCCATTTGCTTCCCACACAAGGACACCAAAATGTTCTGTCAGCAGCTTGTGGAAGTTCCAAGTTGGTGAGATACCTTATGTTTGTAAAGGCAGCACTAGACTTGGCAGACTGATTCCTAAAGCTGGTCTTTAAACTCTGTTGGAATTTCTAGAGAGCAGAAAATTATTATATTCCTTAAAAGCTAAATTGCTCGTACGAATCTATTTGCTCTAACACTGATCTTGATGACTTCACCCTTGTAACACTGCTAAAACAAAACCCTCCTTTTCAATGTCTGGAGTGGCTGGTCAGGAAACTGAAATCAAGTCCTTTGCAAGCCCAATGAAATTGGACATGATGCTTTAAAGAGACCTATTTTACTTTTGAAAATTCTCCTGCTTCCAAAACCATTGTCAAAATGTTTGAATGGGTTTGATACTGCAAAATATGCTTACAGCATCTTACTTTGCCCTGATGTTTCTCAAATCTTTCCTACTGAACAGTTCTGGGAAGGCTTGATTCTTGTATTTAGGGTTATGTAGTACTGATTCAGGAGTCCCTATTCATTCCTTTCCACCCTTTAAAAACTTCATGTAACTTACATAAAATAAGTACCATGTTAAATAAACCTGGGGATATTCCTGCAGACCAAAGAAAAATGGTATGTTCATAGTTGCAGACCACAGGAATTGGTGAAGTTGTGTCACAGAGGAGTCAATAATATGATAAAGCACTGCACCCGCAATGTTCTCCAAATTTTCATATATCTGAGCAAATAAATAGCTCAACATTGTGTGCTTGGAAGAGGAAATACAAAAAAAACTCTCAGGTCCTTGAAGTGTGCAAACAAACAAAAAGTAACAGAAAAACTGCTCTACCATAATCTGCAAGAAGCATAAAAATCTAAGTATACTTCTGAAAAGAAAGGAGGGAAAAATTCAGCAATAATTTTCACTGATAATATCACTCTTTCCATAGGAGATGACTGCCCATGTTACATATTGTGTCATATGTATTTTCACATGGCTATCTATTTGAAGCCTATTTAAAGTTGCCCAGTCATTTCTGGAAATACCTTCTATCTTAGAAGGCTTCAAACATGGCTTGTAGAGCTCTGCACATCTAATACATAAAACTTGCATTATAGGCATCTGGTTTTATAACCAATTTTCTCAATTTTCTTAAAATCTCTATACAATCAAATCTGACTACTAGTTTTTCTAGCAGGCATCTAGAAAATCTATGGGTTTTTTGAAACTTACAAATTGACAAAATGGATTTCTACTTAAAAAGCAAAGTAAGCTCAATCTCCCTAACTGCTGTATAATTAAAAAAAACACAATTCATTCTCTTACAAACCTGGTTATATAGTCCAACTTATTATGAACTGAAATAGTTCTGACAAGTGTGGGCTAGTTTCAGGGCACAGTAGAACAGATAGAACAGTATGTCCACAACATTTTTCTCTACTACCAAATGCATTTTTTTATTACTCATAAAGACAAATAATTTTTGGTACCTTTTATCTCTTCCTTGAAAACTGCACCAAATGCAGAGGTGCAAACCCTAAGATGTTATTCAGGCTACCAAAGGGACTATTTGCGATGGGAAATCTTCAGAATAAAGAGGAAGGACATAAAATAAGCTTCCTTTGTCTGCAAGCAAAAACATAATCCTTCTTTCATTTATGTTTTAAATAAAGATGCAGTAAAGCAGATAATCCCTCTTGGGCAGTCCCTTAATTTTAAAATGCCCTCAAGAAGCTAAGGAGAATCAAATAGTAATGTGTTTTTTTCCAGAGTGCCCATTTTTGCCACAAGTTTTCTGAGCTTTTTGCCTAATTGTGAACCACCTGGAAGGATTATAATTTCAAAAAAATAAGCTTTCATTTATAGTCAGGTAATATGAAAGCTGCCTAGCAATTCAACAAAACTAATCCAAAGTTCAGGAGACACCTATTTGCTAAGACTAAGCCAACTTTCCAATATGGAGATATCCCGTCATCTGGAACAAAGGAGGTATGTGATGGAGAGACAAAGAAAGCAAATAATAAGGAATGACTGGCAAATAGGGAACATAAAGAGACATCTAGAAAAAGTAACAAAGAGAAACAGATACATATGCTGAGTGAAAAAAATCAGAAGCTATGAATCCCACAAAGCAGAAGTGACTGAAGTGTGGGGATTATGCAGAAACATCACCCATCTAAAAGAGGAGTTCCCCTGAATTTGCACAGCATCTGTCACCATCAGTTCACACAGTTGGTCTAACCAGAGGATCTAATGATAGGCAGTTTACACAACACCAGCACATGACATGTTCCCCAGGGCATTTTGTCCTCATAGCATCCCAGTGGAGCCGCGTAGCACTACTGCTTGCATGGCACAGATAGAGAAACAAGGCATGGGGCTTTAAATAGCTATGTGCAAGACACCTATAGCAAGGGAAACGATTGAGCTGACACACACAAACTGCTAGGAAATCTTTCTTTTCTGCCTCAGTAGGAAACAAAATCAAAAAGCCCCACATGGTGGATACTGGATACAGAACAGAGTGACTCATCATTGCAACTATTTGGAAGTTAGCTCAACCTGGGAGGCCTTTTTAGTTAACATTTATATTCAAAGCTGCCTGGATTTTTTTTTGGCATTTTCTAGAACCAGACATTACCTCACCAAAATTAAAACCCGCATTCTGAATATCCAAAACTGCAATCCTACGTTCCTACGTCCTTCATGCAATTTTAATCATACGTGTCCATGGTTAAGTCCACCCCTTGATCATGAGCCCATCTGTATGCTTCATCTCTTCATTGATGACCTGAAGCGTCATGGGCCCAGCCAGATAAGAACTTCTCACCCTTACGTTGCCAGTCTAGGTCCACCTGAGACACTTTAATCTGAACACTTCCCTCTCCGACATCCATTATTGCTAGTGAGTGAGAATATGACAGTGGTGTACTCTGTAGACCTTTTGCCACATGGGTCGTGTGCACCAGGCTTCATCCAGATCTTTGGGTAACTGTGTGTTTTTTGGGTCATCATAGACCACCTCCTGCACATCCAGTTCTCTCAGGTACTGGATACCTTTTTCCATGTTGACCCACTTGCCTGGATTACATGCAATCTCTTCCTTGTGGGGATACCTCTCCCTTACATCTGCTAGGAGACATCTCCAGAGGCTGCAAGCTTCTGGTCCTCTTCCAATCATGGAAGCTTCATCGATGCCTCCTTCCTTAGCAAGGGATCACAACTGTCTGGCTTCTCTACCCTCTAGATCCAGGCTACTGGCCCTGCTATCCCAGCATCTGAGCAGCCAGGTGACAACGTGCTCACCTTGATGATGGCTGTAACCTTTTCGAATATCTTGCAGCTCACCCAAGGATAGATATTGGGTGGTTACTGTCTCATCTATGATTTCTTCCTCCCATACTCATAATGGCCCTGCTTGGAGTAGCCCGCATTCTTGCCATCAGGGTTGTATAGCAGCATGGACTCTGAGATGCTGTTCAGTGAAGTTTGACAAGTGATGGTTGTAGCTGCTGTGCTGGGCGCCAGGGTTGGAGTTATCTTTGTGGACGCTATCACTGGAATTGCCAAGGTTGGAAGTACCAGAGTTGGAGTCACCAGCATTGGAGTCACCTCAGCGGGCACCGGGTTTGAAATCACCACTGAAGGCACCATGGCTGAAGTCACAGTGGTGGGTGCCAGGTCTGGAGTCATTGGCATTGGAATTGCCATGGTGGGTGCCAGGAGTGGAGCCAACAAGGCTGGAGTCACCACCATGGGCTGGAGTTGGCACAGCAGGTGCTGGGGTGGAATTTCCAGCCAAGGGCACTGGAGTGTGAGTCACCCTGGTGGCTGCAGGGCTTAAAGTTGCAGCAGGCACCAGGGCTGGAATCTTTGTCACAGGATTTGGGTTTTGTGTAGCCACTCCTGTGGTTTTTATGAAAGTTTGGGTAGCTATGGCTGTGACTTTCGTGAAAGTTTGAATACCTACGGTGCATGTTGCATACCTCCAACAGGTGTTGGAGTTTTGAGTAGTTGCAGTGTGTTTCGTTGTTGTTGAGGCAGCTGTAATGCATGCCAGACTTTAAGTAGCTGTGGTGTGTTTGCACCAAGAACCAGTAGCAGGAATTGCAGTCTTTAGTAGCTGTTGTATCTGTCACGGATGCAGTAGGTAACACTGGCTATGCATTGGATGATTTTTCCAAATAGTTGCTTAACCCTAATAACTGGGGACTCAACCGTGGACAAAATCTATAATTAGACATACATTCAGGAGGCTTTGCAAAAGGAAGCACATACAGTAAATAAGGTGCTATATCATAGAGCTCTAAAGCCAAGTCCCAGAACACATGAAAAAATGAAAACAATGTTCTTCACAGTGAAATCGTAGGAAACATAATGAAAGCTTATCAGAAGTTGGTTTTAATACACTCTGGCCAAGTCTGTCACTATCTCAACTGCTTAAGCCCCATGCTAGGCGACAAAAAGGACTGTCATGCTTCTGAACCCTGGGCAGCCAAACAACAACTCACTCACCTTCTCTCCTCCTCCTCCCCCTCCCCCCTGATGGGGGAGAGAATTAAAGGGGTAAAGGGATAAGAGACTTGTGGGTTGAGAGAACAATTTGATACCTAAACTACTATAATATTGGAAATAATAATGATGATAATAACAATAAAAGTAATTTAGACAAATATACAAAGGAGTGATACATAATGATACTGCTCACCACCTGATGACCAAGGCTCAGCCTGTTCCCAGCTAATGATCCCGGAGAGTCCCAAAACCACAATCCCGGAATGGAGATAAGAGCCCGAGTGTCTGAGAGAACAAGACGACCCTGAGAGAGAAGCAACCCAAAGGGAGACAGGCCCGAGCAAAAGAGTGTACTCCCGGACAGAGCCTCACCTATACACTGGGCATGACGTGCATGATATGGAACAGACCATTTGTCAATTTGCATCTCAATCCTAAACCTAAGATCGAATCCTGGGCTAATAATTGGGGCTGTGCTCCCTCCCAGCTTCTCCTGCCCCTGCAGGCACTGGCCCAGCAGAGAAGCTGAAAAGTCCTTGACTGTCCTGGTAGCAACTATAAACATCAGTATGTGATCAGCCTTCTGCTCAGCACAAATCCAAACACAGCCTCTCACTAGGTACTATGAAGAAAGTTAACCATGTCTCAGCCAAAACCAGGACAATATCATTAAAGCTCTAATGCAATCAGGAAGTTTCTCTTATGGGATAAATTACTTTTTTTTTTTAAAGAAACACAAACAGAAAGTCACTCACAATACATTCAATACCTCTTACAAACATTGCTTGCAGTATCACAGCATATAAAAAAAGATATTTCACTCTCCCCAAACACTGCTCAAAATCAGACAGTACACTCAAATGTGTAAAAGCTTTTGAGTTTTCAGAAGACCTAAACAAAAAAACAGAATAAAAAAAGTCCCACATAGGTCATGACTGTTCTAAATTCACCTATCTTTCATAGCTCCCTAAACCCTGCTGTGATGCTGATGACAAACAGGAGTTCAAGAGGCACTTGTCTCACTTACACAAATGATTTCAGTATTGCAGAAATTCACCTGTTAAGAGTAGTTCAGCTGTTGCCTTGACAGTATGAAATACTGTCAGGAAAATGTAGGCAGGCAGATAAAGAAGAACGCTTTCCTTCTGTGTGTCTGTAAGCTTTAACTTTTTTTTAAATTACATTTGAACTGATATTTGATGATGATTCAATCTGTTCAAAAGTAATTTAGCAAAAAGCAAAGGAAAATTTACCCCACTGATTGTTGAAACAGAGATCCTATGAGGCTGTAACATACCTACACTTCAAATAAAAGTTTGCATCAGAATACATGTAAGACTAAAGTTTTGTATTTTGTAGCATTTTTTTGTTTTACTTATGTAGGGGAAGGGGAAAAGAGATTTTTCTTACAAAACCTTCCATTCTTTGCAATGTGTTATATATTGAGTTGTCAAGAAGAAACAGTTTCCACTCTGCCCGCAAAAGCTTTCCTGAGGGCAGAATAATGGATTTAGTGTGAAAAAGTAGGATCTTCAGATTACAGAATTTGAAAGACATCCAATGTTTTAAGTTTTAATGATGTTGCTTATTTGAGTCTGCCCCACTACCTTGTCAATGTCAGGATTACAATAATCTAGCTACATAAAGCACAATGTGGCACATACATCAGTCATATTAAAGTCACTTGATATTCAGTAACTCTTTGATCAGTTTAAGACAATTTAATTAAATCTGGTGCCAGTAAATCGCAGCATTTTCATGTGCGAAGACACACCTCAGATGTGCCTGACTCCTTTAGAAGTAACTGTACTTGAAAATAAATCCTCAGATAACTCACACCCCGAAACAACTCAAGCCCTCAAACCAGTACTTGCAGTGTGAAAAACGAGGAGGAAAAGGGAAGTAGACAGCTCCAGATCAGTGGAAATTCCAGAATAAATTTCTCTTTTACTCTCTAGGGAGCCATTATAGTCATAACTGCTGTTGACTCAGAAGAGGTGAGGTTTTCTTTAGAAGAAAAAGAAGAATTGTTGTTTGCTTATTGCTTCTCTGAAAGCCACCATTCAAACAGACACAATGGCTCAAAAGTTGTTTGCAAGCTTTCCCCATGAAGTCACATATAGTTGTGGGCATGCTGTTTAGTCATAGTCTGTAACTATCCTTCCAATCTCTATTATATCACACTGCATTGCAGTTCCTGTCACTAATGATAAGCATCAAATGTGCTGCAAAAGCAAGTAAAATCACTCTGACCCACTAAATTCAAAGGCAGACAACAATTCAGAGTACAACTCAGCTCTCCTACCTTTCCCCAGCATGAGTTTTGTCCTAGAAAGCTAACACCCAAAATGGGATGAAGAAAGACAGAGAAAGACCACAGCACATGGAAAGCACTGATAGATCAAGACCTCAGGGTAGCTCACCGGTCTCCTAGGAAGAGAACAGGGATTTGCCAGGCATTGCACTTATCCCACGTCTACATTTGACATCATTGCCTAGATCTGAGGGATCTCAGTTGTTCTGACAATTTATTACCTGGCTGCAGAAAATTGGGCCATTGTGTACAAAACACATCTCTGCCAGTTGTGATTTTACCTTTTACAATCTTCAACCAGTACATAGATGGATATTATGTGGAAGGATGTAACATAGCGCTCCTCAGACCAAAACTTGTAAAGCAAAGTTGCAAAATAATGAGACAGCTGTGCTGAAGAAGCATTATTAAAGATGCTTCTGATAGCACTCTGTATTGCATGTCCCAGCAGATGAAGGAGTGAGGAAATGCTCCACACAGAGTTCTGGCAACAAATGCCACAAGTCACAAGTACGTGAAAAAGGAAGAACATGTGAGAATTTTTTTCCTGTCGTCCTGGATGCTGCTTCTACTTTCTCTCATGCTTGCCTACAATCTAGAAGACCACGTTAGTGATCAATCCTGGCCATCAACAAATCTTCAAACAGGCTGCTGTGCACTATTTGCATTTGCTGGGATAGATCCAGGGCATACCAATAGCTAGGTGCTCTATAGCCTTTGCTGCATGCTCTGGGTCCATTGCTGACTCCAAAGGGCTCTGGAAGCTACTGGAGTAGAGCATTCTGCTTTTTTGCACTTCTGTTTAAGAACAGTCAGCAGCTAACAGCATCAGTCCTCATGGACCAGGTACTCAGTGGTCCACAGACTGCTCAAAGCAGCAGCATAAGTCAGCTGAATGAGGAACAGAATTGATTGCATCTTGTTGCAACCTCTTACATGTAAACCAGGGCTTCATGAGAGCCTTCTGGAGGCTCTTTTCACTGATGCAGGATGCAGCAATGATGCAAACGGGGACAGGGAAAAGCAGAATATGAATCTCCTGTATGTTCTAATTAATTGTTTATGTGTTTAACAAAATGTAATATACTAAATCTTCACAGACATTTGGTGACAAACGCCAGACTGTAATACAATAAAGAACCATGTAGAAGGCTGCCTGCATTATTTGGGAGAACGACTCAGATTTGTTAAAGTGGCTAAAAATTAGTTTAATGTTTCCCTATTTAGCTTTTAAATCTACTCACAAGGTGACATTGTGTTTCTAACTAGGATCTGAAAATGTTGATGTAACATTTCTGTCACTACAGATTAGACAACACATGCTATTTCTAAATTATTTAAAAGTTCATCTATTTGGTATATAGGAAGGAATTTGTAGAGTCAGGCATAAGGTTTAAGTTTTCATAATGAGCCATTCATCTTCAGGTCAGGTTTCATAACAACTGACTGCTACAAGTTAGTTCAGAGTGAGGAAAATGAACAGAAGAAAATGGAAATTTGAATAACCACTGAAAAGTGTCACATTTCTGCAGACTGAAGCATAGTGGTATTTAAAATGTCCAAACTGTTGTAACACCTCATTTCCACCACTGCCATCACTTCTTCGAATGCACACTGCATACTGGGCAGGTAGCAAATATCTATTGGCAGGGCATCTGACACGACAATCAAGGCTTGGCATTTTTTCCTTAGGAGAAAATATCTCAAAACTCTTAAACACAAGACCACATTCCATGGAAGGTGGTGGGGGAGGCAGCACATTCTGGGGAACAGGCCTATTGTAGTATTTACTATCTCTTTTCCTATTCATGATCACCTAACATGTCTGCTGCTAGTTTGTTTTCACATGGAAAAAGTGTTATCAGGTAAGCAGGCAACATTACTTTTATCTGTCCTGCATGCATCTTAGCAACCACAGCAAAGTGTCACACAGCTGATCAGTTCTCCTGGCTGCTTCAAAGTGACAAAAATAGGGCTCTTCCTAAACCAGGCAATCCAGCACAGGGCTTGGTGTCTGCTGGGTAGCTCATCTAAAAAACACTTCCTTTAGTCTCAGAGGCACGGCAGCAGGAAAAGAAAATCACCTTCAGTGTGCCTTAAGATTTACAGGGACTTTTCAGAGCAAATGGCTACTATCAATCACCTCTGCACTCCCAGGAGGAAATCAGATTTTCTGTTGTTTAATGCTACAGTACTTGATATAAGTCTATAAATTTGTAGTTCCAGTAGGGCTACATTAAAAATCTATACTGTAGAGGGAAGAGAGAAAGAAATACATGTTTTCATTAACTGTAGCAGAGAGAACATAATTTTAGACACTACCTCTCTGCTTTTGACGGATTTTTAATTTAAAATTGTTTTTTAATCAGCAAGGCAAGTATATGAAAGGACAAGGGAAGTACACTTAAAAGGGAATATTTTTTTCTCTTTCTTCTCTAAAAATATTTATTCTTGTATTCATGTCAGTCTTCTCTACAGGAAGGACAATTTATATCCCTGTCATAGGCTGCCAACCAGGCTCATCATTCATACATTTAGAGAAGTAAAAATCTTCAGAGCTGCTTGTTTAAGCAATAAATCTGAGACATCTCATTCCTGATGGTGTTCACTGGGTTTCTTCTGACCTTATTGCTGTTTTTTCCCCATTTTTAACCTTTCTTTCTCTAGCTGAGGTGATAAAGCAGTGACCCATTTTCTTAGCCAGAACAGCCCCTCGGTTTCCCCACGGAGTAGAGACAGAGATTCCCCAGGAACCTGAACATTATACCAGTGACAAATCCCTGTGAAACACTGCAAGGCTCAGCAATCTTCACACAATGGTGTCTGCCAGAGTTGCAGCTAGGAAGCCCTGTGCCAAGGTTTGCTAGTGGTTTTATTATGCTTTTCCTCTGCCCCCTTCTTCCAACCAGTCAAATTCCCTCTGGAAGGAAGACCCATTCAAGTCAAAAGGGAAACTACTACTTACACCCAGGGATCATCTGTGTTCTGGGGCTAAGCTGCTAGTACAGAGAGTGCATGTAATGGAACTGTATCTCCTGGCTGGAGAAGTCACTATGAGGAGGGGTCTCGAGGCGAGGAAAGGTTAGAGAGGTTCTGAGTGCCACTGCACACTTTTCCCACATCGCTGAGGAAAGGTCAGCGGTCAGAAGCTCTGGAAAGCAACCATTCATAATGCCCATTACACCTACTGCTACACCTTCCCAAAATTTCAGTGGAAATGGGATAAGTCTTACACAACACCCAGCATTACAATTAGTTTTTTGACTGTTCTTAGTGCTTCTCTTGTGCAACAGCACAAGTTGCCTCATAATTCTGGCCAAAGAGTGAGAATTGCATCCATGCTACATTAGACAGGTGGCTCTGAAGATGGTCAGTCACAGGCAGTTGTCTCCTTTTCACCATCTAAATTTGAGGGAAGTTTTCATCCTCTTTGGAAACCTGGAGTTGCCCTTCTTGTCAAGAAAACCATCCCAGCCTTATAAGCACCAGTTGAACATTCACCGATTTGCATAACTATTTTGGTCAGTCTGGCAGTGTTAGGGAAAACAAAAGAAGTACCACAAAAAAGCAACTTGTACAGAGTAAAATAATAATCCAAATTAAAAAAAAAAAAAAAACAAACCACCAGACCTTCGCTTAGCAAAGATACGGAGCCATACTTCATTGTGTGAACAACCACTCCTGTAACTTCACTGTTAGTCAATGCAGAGTCCTTGTGCTAGCCAGGCTCTTTCATCACACTTAAAGGATAGGCATGCCTCACTTAAATTTTGTGTTCCATCCGAACTGAAATCAGAGCCAAGTGTTGCTTCCTAAGCCTATGAACCATTAGACCGTGAGATCAGACATTTCCTTAAACAAGGTCTAGTCCTTGTGTAACAGCAAGATGGATACAGGTCTGAGGAAAAAT
>VZTO01000662.1:2600-22520 GCA_013400615.1 Syrrhaptes paradoxus | reverse complement strand
GGTAAGCAGGCAACATTACTTTTATCTGTCCTGCATGCATCTTAGCAACCACAGCAAAGTGTCACACAGCTGATCAGTTCTCCTGGCTGCTTCAAAGTGACAAAAATAGGGCTCTTCCTAAACCAGGCAATCCAGCACAGGGCTTGGTGTCTGCTGGGTAGCTCATCTAAAAAACACTTCCTTTAGTCTCAGAGGCACGGCAGCAGGAAAAGAAAATCACCTTCAGTGTGCCTTAAGATTTACAGGGACTTTTCAGAGCAAATGGCTACTATCAATCACCTCTGCACTCCCAGGAGGAAATCAGATTTTCTGTTGTTTAATGCTACAGTACTTGATATAAGTCTATAAATTTGTAGTTCCAGTAGGGCTACATTAAAAATCTATACTGTAGAGGGAAGAGAGAAAGAAATACATGTTTTCATTAACTGTAGCAGAGAGAACATAATTTTAGACACTACCTCTCTGCTTTTGACGGATTTTTAATTTAAAATTGTTTTTTAATCAGCAAGGCAAGTATATGAAAGGACAAGGGAAGTACACTTAAAAGGGAATATTTTTTTCTCTTTCTTCTCTAAAAATATTTATTCTTGTATTCATGTCAGTCTTCTCTACAGGAAGGACAATTTATATCCCTGTCATAGGCTGCCAACCAGGCTCATCATTCATACATTTAGAGAAGTAAAAATCTTCAGAGCTGCTTGTTTAAGCAATAAATCTGAGACATCTCATTCCTGATGGTGTTCACTGGGTTTCTTCTGACCTTATTGCTGTTTTTTCCCCATTTTTAACCTTTCTTTCTCTAGCTGAGGTGATAAAGCAGTGACCCATTTTCTTAGCCAGAACAGCCCCTCGGTTTCCCCACGGAGTAGAGACAGAGATTCCCCAGGAACCTGAACATTATACCAGTGACAAATCCCTGTGAAACACTGCAAGGCTCAGCAATCTTCACACAATGGTGTCTGCCAGAGTTGCAGCTAGGAAGCCCTGTGCCAAGGTTTGCTAGTGGTTTTATTATGCTTTTCCTCTGCCCCCTTCTTCCAACCAGTCAAATTCCCTCTGGAAGGAAGACCCATTCAAGTCAAAAGGGAAACTACTACTTACACCCAGGGATCATCTGTGTTCTGGGGCTAAGCTGCTAGTACAGAGAGTGCATGTAATGGAACTGTATCTCCTGGCTGGAGAAGTCACTATGAGGAGGGGTCTCGAGGCGAGGAAAGGTTAGAGAGGTTCTGAGTGCCACTGCACACTTTTCCCACATCGCTGAGGAAAGGTCAGCGGTCAGAAGCTCTGGAAAGCAACCATTCATAATGCCCATTACACCTACTGCTACACCTTCCCAAAATTTCAGTGGAAATGGGATAAGTCTTACACAACACCCAGCATTACAATTAGTTTTTTGACTGTTCTTAGTGCTTCTCTTGTGCAACAGCACAAGTTGCCTCATAATTCTGGCCAAAGAGTGAGAATTGCATCCATGCTACATTAGACAGGTGGCTCTGAAGATGGTCAGTCACAGGCAGTTGTCTCCTTTTCACCATCTAAATTTGAGGGAAGTTTTCATCCTCTTTGGAAACCTGGAGTTGCCCTTCTTGTCAAGAAAACCATCCCAGCCTTATAAGCACCAGTTGAACATTCACCGATTTGCATAACTATTTTGGTCAGTCTNAGGCATGCCTCACTTAAATTTTGTGTTCCATCCGAACTGAAATCAGAGCCAAGTGTTGCTTCCTAAGCCTATGAACCATTAGACCGTGAGATCAGACATTTCCTTAAACAAGGTCTAGTCCTTGTGTAACAGCAAGATGGATACAGGTCTGAGGAAAAATGGGAAGATGAGCAATCACCTGCTGCTGATCTACACCTGCAGTTATTGTCCTACCGTCTACCAAACACCACAGGACTAGCTGGCAAATTGGGCATAGGCAAGTCCTGAAAACACAGCATCTACTTGTTCACATCTGCTTGTGCCTAAGATCTGGCTAACTCATGCAGGACTGTTTTCAGGGGGACTTGATGGCACTGAGTATGAATGGATATTCATGTTATCAAGTAAGAAAGCATCCTTCCTTACAAACAAAATGGCCAACAAATGACTTAATTCCTGCATCGTAGAGCTGTCTTTTATGTAGGCTTTGTAACTGAATGCTGCACTCACCTCAACAAAGATGAAGCAGGGGATGATGGAATAACTTCTCTGGGTATTGTTTCCTAAAGCCATTTCTCATCACACTTCTTGGGGAGGCACTGTTCAAAACTTTATTATCCTGAAAAACAAAGGACAACGGTATTTCAGTACATTTCCCTTTTTTGCAAACTCCACATTTAGCACAATGAGGTTTGTAACATGGAGCACTGATGAATTGGACCAGGCATGCAGACTAAAAAGAACACCAAGGTCTAACTTGTGGTCATACAAAACAACCTAGGAAGGCACTCCCTTTGCAGCACAAAAGCAAGAGACAGATACAGGTTACAAGATACATAATTCACAGAGCAAAGAGTGATAAGGAATACAAGTGTTGTCCTTAAATACAATCCACTCCCAAGCAACGCCCTCTTCCCCAGGATTGTAAAATCACATTTTGAGCCCACTGTCCTGCCTACAGTATGTTTTAAATCAAGAGGTTTTGGTAATTGACTTTTGAACTTGTACTTTCTAAAAGACACACTTACAGTACATTAATTGTACATATAATCAAAATGTTTATCTGCATGAAGCATAACCTGCTCAAGATGATAGCATGTCTGATGCACAAAAAATCCTAACAAACAAATAAAAAAAATGCAATGAAGGACTGGACTCTTTCTGCAGAGCCTTTCTAGCCTCCTATAAATTTATACATTAACCCACAAAATCCTACCTACTTAGCATTACTTCAGGCTACTGGCTATTCTAATTAACATAACCTTATTAACACTCTGTGCTAAGCCACTTAATCTCTTTACTGCAGAAAAAGTAGGAAAGAACAGAAGACTTAACACGGAGAATTTTTACTGAGACTACATGTGTTTTCCTGCATGCATGAGGTAACACATCAAGGAGTGATATCTGGCTTAAATTATTTTAGAGAGAGGAACAGGCTAGCAGGGAAGAGGGAGCTGGAAAAGCAGCACGGAACTCAGAGCTGCCAGGTGCATGCTTGCACAGAGCATGAGACACAGAAGAGAATGGAAATCCTTTGCTATTAATTTTAATGTGAGCACGTCAACAGGAGTACAGATTTAGGTGGTCCTGATCTCACTTCCAGCAGTCACACAGAAACCCTGCACTGATCGCAAGCATCTCCATATGCCAGGGAGGACGAAGGAAGTGGAAGCTGCTGTATTTTCCGGAGGATACTTTGCACAACATCTTCCCCCAGCTCTTTGACCTCCCTGGCACCTGGGTGGCAACTGAGGCCTTGGCATATGGAGCCTGTGAAGTTCATGAAAGGGTCAGTGCTTTCTCACCAGCTCTCAGCAGGGTTACTGGAAGAAATACTATTATCAGAGCACTGAGTTCAGCAGGGGTTATGAAGCCTGACTGAGGAGCTGCCAGTGCTTGCCACCTGCACCAACCACAATGCAGGCTCTTGTCTTGCCACCTCATGTATTTCTTGTCTCAGCTCTTCACAATTTGACCCTAAGGTGTAAAATACATAATGTATATTACAGTTTTGGTAATATGATTCTAGGCACAGAAGAGCTTTAGTGACTCCAGTGAAGCTACATGCTGTGTGAGAATGGCTTCTGAACTACTAACCATTAAAAAAATGCAGTTCCAAGTCAAACAAAATACTCAGGAAACGTTACCTGTGACACACCTCAGATACTCCCATCTGTTCTGAAATACAAATATTCTGGATTTTCAAAATGCCTGTTTTTCCAAACATACTTCAACTTTACTTAGGAGATAAAATCAATTTTATGTAGGTGATAAAATGGGTTTTATCTTAGAGGTTAGTGTCATTTTTTTTTTTTTTTTTTTTTAAAGACAACTACTCCAACCCCACTTGGGCTGTGGAAAAAATTTCCAAGCCTTCATTTTTTAACATCTTTCATATGGCCAGCTCTTGTGCCATGTGGCTCCCCCTTTAACTTGGCAAACACAAGGCGCCTGGTAGAATAGTAGGTTAAAGAGTTACAGCAGCTTACAGAGCATTATTCCACTAAACTCCTTCTGTATCCTGGAGATACACTATAAACACCTTTTTTTGCAAATCCTGGTTTTCAAATGGCTTAGTGTAAAGATGTTAACACCACAGCACCTGCATGAACGCTTTCCCAGATCAAGCTCAGAAATAAACAAGACTTTCCATAACACTGTTCTTCAGTTCCAACTGCTATGACTGCTGTGTGTTTCTAAACAAAGCAGAGGACTGAAAGGCAACCCAAGAATTTAAGAAATGTTCTCAAAAGATGACTGAAAGCAACTGCACAGACTAGTAAAGAAGCTGAGGGTTCTTAGTGGTCATATAAAATTGCCTAATTTAATGCTAGGGGACTCCTGATGTCATAAATATGTATCACTATGTCTGTTCTTTCAAGCTCATTGTGCACCACTGGTTTAAAAAACTGCATTGCCTGTGGGAAAGCATTTTACATGTCAGCTTCTCTCCTGTGTGATGACATATTTGTGTCAGACATAAGTAGTTAGAGACCAAATAGCTGCCTGAACAGCCCAGCTAATTCCCAGATTGTGGGAAAACTCTCAGTTAGCCTGTGCTTGTCATAGCAGGTCTTTTCATCAGCTCACATGACAGAAGAGGAAAGGGGAGGAACAGTCTGATCTTGGTGGGAGTACCATCTTTTGTCTCTCTCAGCTGGCAGTGAGTTCTCCAGGGACAGAGGCAGCAAAACACAGATTACAGCAATCCCTAGATGCTTCAGCCTGCAGAGCAGTCAGAGATAACCCACTTCTGCCGAAAAACCAGGGAATCATAATAAGATGTAAAACAAGAGCTTAGTAACAGTCCTTTTTTATAATCCATTAAGATCTCTTCGCATTGAACCATTTTTTATAGTGCAAAGCCTCTGACCAAAGCAACAGGAAGTAACTGCTACAATATCAGTATCTGGTATTGCCTTCTCCGTTTTTTATTATTTTTATTTTTATCGATTTGACTCAATTGTTAAGGAAATCATGTTAGCAAAACGGGAAGAGGCTTTTCATATCCCACGAGCTGGGACCTTTTAAGGCCTGGTGCATTGCATGAGAGTAGAGATGGTCAAACCTATTCTAACTAGACATCACTGTAAAGGGAATACTAATAAACTGGAGCTCTGGTATTATGAGGTTGTCCCTAGTCCTTGAACAACATATACAATTGTATAATACAACATCTGTGAATTAATTAGCATTAGTTAGTTCCCATCTTGCTTAATTTACCCCACATGCATTTTTCAGAAAGCCCCTGAACAACAGCGTAGGAGGTTATTGTCTGCCATCTCCTGGGAGAACAAGCAGAGATATAGAATGTACATTAGTGAATTGAAAAATAACTGAAAAGGACAACAAACTAAAAAGAATTCAAACCGAAGAGATTTTCTTGCCGCAGGGATCCATCCAAGGGAAAAAAGAAGAACGAGAGTCAAAGATTGGAGGAAAGAAGAATGTCCTAAAAAAAAGGGCATTTTCTTACAGGTTGCTAACCAGCAGATGAATTTCTAAAAGCCCCATTCAGGTATGCTCTAAAGCTTTTTATGTGAGCACATAGCAGACAGCAAAAAGGACATATCTAGGACAAACTAACATTTGCCGAGCCTTTATAGTATAGCACCTGCAGCAGAAAGCACAGATGATGATTGTTCTGTGTTATCAGTGCTCAAACCAATTAATTGCTTGTCCATTCCCCAGGAGATAGTGGTCACCCTTATGTTTTTTTAAACTATGTCCTACATTGGTGAGAAGATGAACATTCCGGCTTTACATATTGCTACAGCAGANGTGATAGGACAAGGGGCAATGGGTTCAAGCTGGAACATAGGAGGTTCCACTTGAATATGAGAAAAAACTTCTTTACAGTGAGGGTGACAGAGCACTGGAACAGGCTGCCCAGAGAGGTTGTGGAGTCTCCTTCTCTGGAGACATTCAAAGCCCGCCTGGATGCGTTCCTGTGTGATCTGATCTAGGTGTTCCTGCTCCGTCAGGGGGATTGGACTAGATGATCTTTCGAGGTCCCTTCCAACCTCTAACATTGTGTGATTCTGTGATTCTATGATATCTGGGCACCTGTGGAAAATACTAAAATCAACAATCCAGAAAAGCTAACAGACACCGTTTATCATAGTTTTCAACCTACGTTTTGTTTAAACAATACCATGCATGTTTCTTTCTCTAGTAGCTCAGAGACTGCCAGCCTGAAATGCAGTAACTGTTGTGAAGACTGAGACAGCAGCGTAGCCACTGGCACACCTGGAACATCACTTCAGAATCCCAAATCTGCTCAGACCAGAGGTGAGGAGGGCAACTGCTGATCATTTGGTACAGAATGTGATGCAAACATGCACGCAGAAAAAAAAATGGATTGGATTTCCTGTCCCTCTTCATCTAGACAGTTTCATGATGTTTTCAGCAGCAGATAACATTCTGTTTCAAGATAAAATGTAAATACTATATCAGGAGAAACACAGCTGTGGTATTTCTGTAACAATGTTAAAGACACTTAAAATGTGTTTCCCCTTTTGTAAATTAGTTTAATCTCTCATTAACAATTTGCAATGCTCTGTTGGCAATTGGCTTCAAATGATTAAGGTCTTCACTTTCATTACAATAAGAATTCTGTTTACGAGTTTAAAAAAAATCAGAAAAACTTCTGCACCAGTCCATCAAGGATCAATTTCCCCAACTGAAACATGAAATTGCATATGTCAAACTTCTACTCAGTTAAGAAAACAAATTCAAACTAATGCCACTGCTGAAGATAGTAATCCAAGCTTTTGCAGGGAACTGTTATCCTTAAAACCATTATTTATTACACTAGCTCTTACAGATCTCATTCACAGTGGGGAAAACAGAGCCAGAAAGAGTTGAAGCAACATACAATGGCTCAAAGCCTAAGCTGAAGAAAGACATACTATTCTCAGACTTCTGTCAAGTGATCTATCCACTTGATTATACAATCTCTGCATTTGAAATGTACTTGTTAATTCCTGCATAAGAACCATGCAGTTCTGACTGTGCATTGGAGTAACAGAGGTTTCCCTTGGCTTGCTACTGAAACCACAACAGAATGCACATCACAACGTGGCACAAGCACCCATCAAACACACACCAAGAGCTGACAGCCTCACATCCTCTCTATGCAACTTCACACCTAT
Source organism: Syrrhaptes paradoxus (assembly GCA_013400615.1). NCBI lineage: Eukaryota > Metazoa > Chordata > Aves > Pterocliformes > Pteroclidae > Syrrhaptes > Syrrhaptes paradoxus. Next base: position 15,221 of record VZTO01000662.1, on the reverse strand, counting down.
CGTGTCCAAAGACACCACATTAACCCAATGCAACCCTGGCAGAAACACACATGCCGTTTTGAACAGGTAGCAAGAGGATTATAGAGGGTTAAAATGTCTTTCCCAAAGCTCTTTTCTACATAAACCTAACCAATGCATACAAAAGGGCCAAATAAATCAAAGGTATTTTCCTGCAAAAGGTAGTAATGGCTATTTAATGCTGAAGTACAGACATTTTTAGTGTTTTCAGTGGAATCAGAAACACTGCATGAATCGTTCCAAAAGCCAAATTATGTGAGAAGAAGTCAAACGACCTTGCAGCATAAAGACCTGTTTGTGATTTGGTTTGTCTGCCCTGCATCCAAACATAATACAGACTTTTTGCTTGGTGTTATTGCATAGAAATAGTAAAACTAAGAAAATAGCACCTACCATTAGAAGATATGACAAAACTGGCACTCAGTTTGCTCTCTCAGTGAGCCAGAACACACTGGTTTTGACCAACAAGTGAGAAAGTTATCTTTTGGATCAGGTTGCGCTTGATCTACAGAAAAGCACCTACACACAGTGTAACTTGGGTAAGAGGGAGGACACTCACTTAGCTCTAGCTTCTCATCATCAAAGAACTCTTCAGCCCCTCCACCATGAACTGAGAGGCACAGAGCCATCAATGCCATAGCCAGCAGACCAGTAACATGATGTCAGACTGATGACATTGCACATCCAAACCCTGACTAACATGTTTGAGTCACATGTGATTTTTAGTAGTTAACTGAGAAATTGCCTAGTAGCTGATCAGAAGCAAATGTGTGTTCTAAGTTTCAAGACTTGCTCGGTGTCTTTGTCCCAGAGCATTCCCACATCAGCAGCACAAATTCCTACTTTGCAAGAACACTGAAAAGAGGAGCTGAACAGATGAAGCAGGAGCTCAGTTTACCGGATCTAGATTTCACCACAGAGTAAAATTTATTATAAACTTTCTTAACAGCATAAATGCCTGGTTTCTATTTAAGCTATGGCTATTCAAATAAATTGTCCTGTCAGTGAAAGTACTTCTCACATGTGTCTCCACATACTCAATGAAAAGAAACTAATTACATATCACTAATGACAGAAAGTAAAAGAAAAAAAGTGTCACAAATACACAAAATAAACCCGCACATGTTCACTACCACAATAAACAATTTTGCAGCATTTGAGTATTAAGCCAGAAAAACTCTTTCCCTGATGAGAGTTCTGACCCTTTTCTGCTTGCAGAAGTCACATCTTAACATTTCTGCACTCATACTGGCAAACCATTTTATGGCAAACGATACATAAGTAATTTAGTTCATAGCATATCTGAAATGATGATCCTCGGTACAAGCCTCACCTTGTTATGAAGAAAGCTATATGAATAGCTACCCGGATTCCTAAACTACCAATCTCTCAAAAATGTGTTGCTGAATCCCTGGTGGCAAAGCAGAGTTTTAGCCACATAAGAAAGTGATGTTAGAGATTTTTGAGGATTCTGTTATGGATGTTTTCCCTCATTCCTACCTTCATGGGGAAAATTATCCCATATCTGAGTGATAAGCAGCAGTACAAAACCTATAGACAGGCAGACTGATATGGGATTAGCACCACTTGTATCTTCAAGAGAGTTCAAATGTCATGTCAGCACGGCAGAAGCCTCACAACAACTTCTCACTGCAGGAAGGCAAGCGAAACCCCAATGCCACACCCGCTAGTGACAAAATTTACATTGATGCCACTTGGCCAGAATTTCACAGATGTTTTCTAAGGAGAACCCAAGACGTAACTGTGTAAATAGCAGGTATATGCATGTTAACATCCAGGAAGACAAACAAAATGTCCACAAACCTAACTGTCTCGCACCCGCAAACCTTTCCTTGTCCTGCAGGTCTCAAAGCATCACCATGGTCAATCTGTTTCATTTGGCAAGGCACTGAATTCCTTCCAAAAATGTTCAGTATATCACTTATTCTGTGCTGTTTTGAATGATATCCTCTAAAATGTGGTCTCACATCAGCAAAACCACACAAATAAAAACTTTAACCTGCTACAGCTGATAAAGCTTCTCTCGCAAAAGGATCAGCAGTGCCTGATAAATGAAGTAAGAATGACAAGATTCATTAAGAAATTCTTAAAAAAAAAGGCAGTCCCTGCAAAAGAAAAAAAAAAAAACAAAACCATTGAATTCTTCCATGCATTTAGCAAGACTAATCCTGCTCCTAACTTTCATTTAATTCAAAAAAGTGAATGTTCTAGCTCTCACTTCAACCTTTCAAACCTTAAAGTTAATCTAAATGAAACAGTTGTGCATTATTGTATGGGTAAAAGAAAAAGACTATTTCTGGCCTTTACCCATCCATCTGAAGGCACATCATCTTGATTTAGACTAATTAATTTGCCTTATGAGCTGCTCTGAACAAATGCAAAAGGCAACTATTCAATTCTTTTACTTCTAACTGGTCAAAAGAAGAGAAAGAAGAAAACAAAATAAATCCTTAAGTTTTGTAACACCAGGTTGTGGAATACAGAGAGTTACAATGCAACAGTGCAGAAGAGAGGAGAATCTGATAAGGCACAGAAAAACTGCTATGGGAAGGAGGGCAGATAAGGAAAAAAGACACAAGTTTTGCCTGCGATGGGCAACCACAAGAGTGAAAATTTTGTCTACTCTAATAAAGGGATATCAATACAACAGATTCTAGGAAATAATTCTCCCTTTTCCTCCCAAATTCCTCGGGGAAACGGTGAAGAGATCTTAATATTAATTAATTTTATTTTAATTTTTTTTTTAAAATTAGTTTTAGCATAAGAAAAAAATTGCCCAAAGAAATGTCTCTTATTCAGATGAAAACTCATACTTTACTGCTAGTATTGCTTTGTTTTTTTCTTTTTAAAGCATTCTTAGTCAAAGGCCCTACTGAAATCTATTGAGCTACTAAAAAAACAATTGGTTGCTTATGTGTCAGCAAGAATGAAAAGTAATGGTTCTTTAGTTGTAATAGCATTTCACAGCTATACACAGAAAGAAATCTGTGAATCCCAATATTAAAAACATATTTCAAAAACATATGCTGCACAGTCTTTTTGTGTGCCATCCCTGCTGAGCCTAAGTCCAAGCAAGCTGCTGATTTGAGTTATCACTGAGTAATCATTGAGTTATGCCCTTTTTACTTGCAGGAGGAACTGAGCATTTACAATCTCACCTGCACTGACAAGCAGGGATTCCTTGATGCCATGAGTGACTTGCACTGGAACAGATCTAGTGCAGCCAGTGCCTGCACCCATCTGCCACTCTCCCTGCTACCTGTCACTGACACACATCTGCTCCCTGCCAGCCCCCATGGCTGGCTGCAACCAATACAGCTGACAGAGATGAAAGAAACGTCTACAGGATGCTCAGACTGATAACTGAACCAAGAAAAAACTAATAGCCCTATGACCCTTTCACACCTCTCGCTGATGAGCAAGCAATGGCACACCCTTCTTCTTTATTTGAAGGAAGAGACTTGTGCAAAGTGCCAGGTACTCCCCAGCTTCAGATGGAGAACTCCAAGGAAATTTCCAGACCCTTCTGCTTTCCTGCTATGACAACTTAAGAAGCCAACAGTTTTGGAGAGTTCATACAGGTCACAGCATAAAGATAAAACAGCTGGAATACTGAGATGAGCATGGAAATGAACGCAGTACAGCTATGTTAGGGTGACAGGAGGAAAACTGGGCGAGTAATATGTTTCTATTTATTTCCAAGTTTTTTTCAGGGGATGAATGCTGCATTGAAAATTTCAACTCAAAATCATGGTGAGCTAATAGTAAACAGTAGGAATATAACAGGCACAAGCCAGTGGACTCTACACAGGAAGAAATGCATTCACTTTGTCCCCTCAGGGCCAAGCAAGCAAAATTATGCGCGTATTGACTGCAAGCTGTAATGTTATGAAAGTAAACACGCAACTGTCTCACCACACTGTGGCCTTTGGCGATGAGATCCAGAGGCACAACCTCTTGCTCTTCTGATATTTATCCTGGCAGTAGAGCTGCCAGATGTATACAAGGACTGCATGGACTCCCACTCCTGCAAACCTGACAGCAACCTCAATCTGATGTGGATTTTTTATCTGTTCACCCAATTTATAAACATCACCTTCACCTTCATCCCTTGCAAGGACAGAGTACAGAGGATTTCTGGCGTATGTGCTCTCTTCTGTCATGCAGAACACTATGGTAGATGCTGTCCTAAGTATAAAAAAAAAAAAAAAGGCAGAGAAGATAAACAGCCCTAAATTTTTGTTTTCATGTTTTTATCTCTTTGTCCATTATGTGGCCAAGGAAAGCAACTATAACCCCTACAGGCTGAACACTAATTTGTCTGCTTCTAAGGACAGCATTGTACTACAACTCACGTAGTCTCTGTGGGCCTCAGAACCACAACCTGGATGGAAAGTCAAGAATTTAAGAATTTATTGTTAGACTACCTGACATCTTAACAGTCTAATAAAATAACTGGTATTAATACATATATTTTTATTGCCATAAAAAAAAGAAAATTCATCAAACTGTAACAAAAACATTTCAAAACAGTTAAAAATCTTTTACAGACTTTGTAATACTCCTCCCTTCTCTGTAGTGTTATGTTCACCACAGACCCCTCCCTGAGTCTTATGGCTGAAGGCTTTACTCTGGGATGAGAGAGAGGGTTAAGGCAAGCTGTCAATGCCTTGAGCTTTTCTGTGAGAGGAAGGCATCAATGCTGATGGTAGGAGCTTATTCCTCTTTAATCTAGGATCTAATTGGACTTCCTTTTACACATTTTCTAACATACATTACACCTTGCTTGTTCTACACTCTTCTGCAATTCCAAGTCACATTCAGGATTGCTCTATGTGGTATACTTCACATATTCTTTCTTTGTTCTCTTTGTAACGCCTAAAACCAGCTTGACCCATGCCACAGCTGCTGTAAGAAATCAGTAACTGACCATTGGTGCTTTGATTGGTTGTAGCTGCACTGGCTCCGGCACCAACTTGTGCCCAGAGTTTTAAGGCCTCTGCTATCATCCCATGTCTGTTCTCCTCAATACTGCATTTTTATCCCAGGTTCAGACAGTTCATTTTACACAGAACACTGGCTTGTTAGTTCTACCTATTAGGTAGAGAAATATATGAAAATTGTTATAAAAATAGGCACTACATTATATAATCATACAAAAGCAAGCAGAAGCTAAAACTGATTAGACGACAGCTACCACTTCATTAGGCAATTGCTGTTACAGCTAAGAAGATCAGAACAAAGCTTCAGGCAGCCTAAGACAAGCCCTGACAATGCAGATCGGACAAAAACTTGTCCTTATAGAATTAGTTCAGAATTTGTGTTCTGTTACTAGAAAAGACAATACAGCATTTCTACAAGGCCACCACCTCATCCCCCAGCTTTTGACAGACTGTAAAACACAGGTTGTCACCTACGAATCCAAGAAGGCTGTTGCAAACCCCTCTATGGAGGTAAGCTCCTGATTAGGGTCAAGTACTGGTCTTCTTGGAGGCTTGTGATCTTCCCTGTGTGATTTTGTCTCACAACACCTATACAGGTCTCAGAGGAGCTCACATAGCCATTGTTTGACCTGTTGAGCATTTGATTTTTAGAGACAATAAAGTCTGCACAACAACAAAACTGTTATGATTAAAATTACAACTATAGCATAGAAAGCCAAATTCTGAAATTCCTGTAGCTGAGACTATAACGTTACTTCTAAGAGTGTGATGTGATTAAAATCACATTATTTTAACAGAGTTTTCACAAGACATACACCTATTATCAGATAAATTATATACAGTAAGGTAGCTTACAATATTTTGTGGACACTTAGACGTGCACATGAGTGTATATGTGCATACAAATTTGTATACACTCAAATACAACTTGAGCCTACAAACTGCATGACAGATGATGACTGGAAATAAACGGCATAATTTCATAATCAAACTTGGCTGAAATATGATTAAACAGTCATTTGAACACTAAAAGCTGACACAGGCACATAAACATGCTCATTTTGCCCTGTGCTGTTTTCTGCCATCCTTCTAAGGAGACAGTTGGGAACATCATGTCTTATTTAACAGCTCTTCACTGCTGATGCACAGTTCTCACCTCTAAAATACTATTATTATAATTTTCCAAAATTAGTTGATCAACTCCTTAGAAATGAAAAAACAACTGCCCAGCAAATTGGTGTTGGACTGCATATTGTAGACATATGCACCGTTTTGCATAACAGAGGAAACAAGTTTCTACCATCTGTTATTTTCTGCCCATCCAAGGGCCACTGATCTATACACTGCTTTTTAAAAATAGACCAACTACAATATTGGACAAAGGTGCAGTCACCCCATTCACAACGCTGTAAAGCTATACTTATGCAATCTGTTAAAATTCCACTTATCATGGGAAATAGTTATAGGCATAGCTGAACTCCAGGTGCTGCCTGTAGTGCTCAAAACATCACATTTTAGAAATGCAAAAAACTGCATTTCTCTAGATAAGTATACACGTGCACACACACACACACACACATTTACGCACCTTTTTTAAAATTACATAATGAAACACCACGTTCATATCTTAGTAATCTATTAAGCATAATCACTACTAATAATAACAATCATATCTATTCTCACAAAGACAGCCTTTTCCTGTTTTGGACATTAGCACGTTTTTACTTTCAGTCCATTTTTCTACTTCCCTTAGCCATGACAACTGACCTGTAAGAAAGGTATGGCATCATTCTGTTCACATATATACATACATACGACAATCCAAAGAAAACCAAACCAGTGAAAGCAAAGCTAAGACATGCCAAGTTAACAATATGCATAGTGTTGGAATGGATTACATATTCCCCTGTGCTATGAAAGACAATTCCAGAGAGCATAAACTCTTAATTTTCTTATTGAGATCATTAGCATTTCCTCTGCTTGATTCCCTTATTGTAGTCTAGTTGCTTTACTTCCGTAAGCACACAGATATTCTTTGTAAATGTTTCTGCCTTTTCTCCCAAAATGCTCTGGAAGGCACTCTAGAGGAGCTACAAAGCCACACTTCTTGCTTCTCTACACGCAAGGCTCGCACCACGATGGAGATTCCTGCTTTCACTGCACGTCACCCTCCCGGCGGCAGCCCACGCCCCTGCAAGCCCTTGGTTAATGCATGTTTCAGACTAAACTGGTTTCAGTGTATTGCCCACCACCTGCTTTGTAACCGTGCCTCCAGGCTTCTTCTCACAGTCCGTGTGATCCTGCAGCTGCACCTCAGCAATTGCAGCACCCTGGCTTCTCCTACCTGCACATGCATCTCTTCTCTCTTTCTTCACTCCCACTATAACCAAATCTTCAGTTCCTCGTTCTCTTTCACTATCTGCTTCCTTAGAAAAGCTGTCCTAACTCCAGGTATCATGGTCTGCATCTGATGTCCAGTATTTTCTGTTGTATCAGTAGACATAACAATATGCAGCAGCTCCTAGGCACTTTAATTCCTGGTAACTCTTAATTCAACAGAACCATAGGCTTCCCCCATTCTCCACATTTTAACTTTGTGCAAGCTCCAGAAACACAACAGATGGCTGTAGGCTGAGACTGAGAGTTTGGGGGCACCGGGTTTTATTTCTATTCTTGTACTGGTCTCCACCAAAAGGCCTGGTATGACACTGAAGCATTGCCCCACTGCTTCAATTCCCCCAACGACCTTCTTGCTAAGCAAAGGTACCTACCACAACCTTCTTCTCCCCTACACACTTTTAACACCACTTTCTCTGAGAGTCGTGGGAAGTCAGTTTGCAAATGTAGCAGTTCGTACTGCCTCTTTGTCCTTCCTAGCCCTAGGATTTTTCTTTAGCTTACAATAATTTCTTTTCCTCCCAAACACTCGTATTTCTCTTACCAGGGTTCTGCCTCAGGACATGTAGTTCACATATTTATAGGCTCTAAAACTAGATGCCCTCTTGGGCAAGACCATCCACCACAGCTCTTCTATATGCAGCCTGTTGATACGCAGATCTTGTCCACAGCTATTGTTTAAAACAGTGCTCTCCAAATTTTTGTGATTGCAAACCCACATTAGTGAAAAATTTTTGAGCACAAACCCACAATATATGTAATTTATAAATCATATACATGTACTACTGTACTAACACTTGATGTAAATTATAAAAGATACAGAATAATAGAAATTTAAAAGGATGAGCTAAAATATTTGTTCTAAAAATGCATTAATGGTACAACCCTATTTTCTTCCATGCCCCAATGGACTTTCTTATACACCCTCTGTGGTGCATGTACCCCACTTTGGAGACCACAGAGAGAGCCTGACAATCTCTTCTGACCCAAATATGCTTTTATTTGACATGTACTCTTTCCTCCAATGTAGTTTTTCATGTTCTTATATTCATTTTAAAGCTTGCAGAAGTCAATGCACCCCCCCAAGAAGGATGATTTGTGGCTGCAGGGGATATATCTAAACCAGCTTTTACAGCCACCCACTGAGAAGCTGCAGTGGAAGCTTGCACAGCATTTTCTCATTCAGCCATGGTAAGGCAAATACTTCTTTCTTATTTTAATAAGCCATTCAGTGCACATACTTTTATTTAAAGAGCCTAATTTTGCAGCCAAGCCTGTTGAAAGTTCTGGGGTCAGCTCAGTAGTTTTGTAACAACTTGATACGTCTCTGATTCCACATTTCCCTTTCTTCCCTTTTTGCTCAGCCTCCTAATTTCACAGCCCCAAAGGGTGCTCCAAAATTCACTTTGAAGGTTCCCAGTATCTCGTTAACAGGAACACTGACACTCGTGACCCTCAGCTCCTCTGAGTGAAGGATGGTGTTGAATTAGGTCAAACCACAGTTCTCTGTCCACCTCATCACCCCTTTTGGAAGGTGCTTTAAACAGCAAGGGTTAGGCATTACATTGCCCCTCCCCACCCCACCCCCCTCCCCCATCCTGGCACATAGGAAACAAAGCAGCAGGAAATTGACAGAGAGATGGATGACAGTGGGGAGCAGGAGGTCCACTGTACTGAGTTTGGTCCCGCGAAGCAAAGCTCACAATAATAATGATTGGCATAAAAAAGTCCCAAGGTAAGCAATACAACAATTACCACAACAGGATGTATTTGCTCATAAGAGAATGACTGCGACAGCTAAACACAGCCAGCTTCCCCAACAATGAGGAACACACGATAGTGCTTTTCAAGTATTTTGGAAATTTAAATTATTTTACAGCCTTGTTCTCTTAAGACCTACTTGCAAAAGGTTCTTTTCACTTCAGGACCTGTATGCAAATAGATATTTGAGGCCCAAGATGCAAAACAACAACGTGTCTCCTCTACCAAATGAATGGAAGTATTTAGTGTGCTGTTGATAATGACAAGTAGCAGGATGGAATCTAAGAAAGAAAAGTTGTATCAAGTATTAGATTTAATACACCACGTATTTCTACCATGGAAAACTTTGGAAAGATCTCAATGCACTTTCAGCTGCTACATCTAGCCAGTCACACCAGACACGCAGCAGCAAAGCAGTGGCTGCTAATATCCGTGAGCCTTTTCCCATCTTTTAACTTGAGCAATCAGACATGTAGTGTGACAACTCTTCAACTCCGAGTGGATATACAAATAAATAAACAACTGAAAAGTAAGCACGTTCTCATCTCTCTTAGAAAGCTGAAAGGGCTGCCAATCCTTTCTGCATACTGTTTTCACCATGGTGGTATCCACATAAAATACACTGCAAAATAAGCCCCACAGCCACTATAAACCATCTGCAGGTTCACTGTCCCAACTTAATACCTGACACTGCTTTTTTAAATTATCTCTCTCTCTCATTGCTGATTTGTGGACATAGCAAGACTTACAGAAAACCTTAAGATGTGGTAAGAAGGAGTTCCATGACTTGCGCATCAATACTGGGACAGTCTGGCCACTGTCAGTAGCTAACAGTGACTTCAGCTGGGGGAAACTTCCCATTTGCTTTTTATCAGGACATTGCTGTCAGAGGAATATAATTCATTCCACTGTTAAGCTAGCATATTCTCTATCATCAGGCAAGGTTTTATACAAGACCAGAAAATGAAACTTGATTTATGTATCTCTCTGTCTAGAACTCTTCTTGGAGCAAGTCCTACTCGGTACAGTCTAGAAAGCAAGAGGCAAGAATAAAGTGTTTGCTTATATATCACTGTTTTAGAAGGGCTCCTCACAGACCTTAGACAATTTTAGCTCAGTATTCTCATGTGAAAACACTGTTACAAAGCAACACAGGTGATATCAGCAGGTCATGTTCCTTTGAACAAAACATCAGCTGCTGAAGTTTGCAGTCTGAACCAGCCAGACACCAAAGGTATGCACAACTTCACTCTTTGGCCATGGTGAAATTGTCATTTGTGGTACCATCTATATGGCCACAGCAATGAAAGTGAATTCTTACTGATATGAACCTCCCAGAAAGGTCTCACAGAGCATAAAAATAAAGCCATCTATATTGTCATAGCTGTGTTTCTGCCAGCACAGTTGTTGCTTCAAGGATAAGTATGTACAAGGGTGATTGGAATAAATTCTAATCAACAGAAGTTTGGCTTTCTCTGAGTATTTTGCTTTCCCTTGAATAATCTGACAGATTGTTGTCAGTCCAGGTAATCCACAAAAATAATTGTGAAAACAAATTCAGTTCAAAAGCATTTTTCAAACATTCATCTGACTGCTAACAGTCAATCAGCCCTCTTCACAACCAACTGAATTTAATCAAGTTAAAGGCACTCAGGGCAGCACAGGAACCAACTGCACATTTGTACTGCAGACAGAAGTGAGTCTTGCAGCTAAACTGTGGGTGAGCTCTAGGTTAACATACAGATTAATGGACTTAAAGTTATTTTTAAGAGTTGGGTCAGTTTTCTTCTTCTGACATGAACATAATCCCTGCACGGATCAAAGGCAAATAGAGGCCTGTGAGCAGACAATGTTTTCAGAAAAGCCAGTGTGCTGCAACAGAACTATTAAGATTTGTATGAGGAAAGCATGAATGTAATTAAGTAGAGGGAAGAGTGAGGCAGACAGGGAAAGCACCGGAAGAAACAACAGAAGAAGAGTTAAAAAGAACTACAGACCAGCCAGTCTCACCTCTGTGCCCAGCAAAATCATGAAGCAGATCCTCCTGGACATTCTGCTGAGGCACATGGAAAATAAGGAGGTCACTGCTGACAGACAACATGGTTTCACCTAGGGGGACCTGGACAGGCTTGAGAGGTGGGCTTGTGCAAACCTCATGAAGTTCAACAAGGCCAAGTGCAATGTCCTGCACATGGGTTGAGGCAATCCCAAGCACAAATACAGACTGTGAGGAGACTGGATTAAGAGCAGCCCTGAAGAGAAGGACTTGGGGGTGCTGGTAAATGAGTAGATGAACGTGACCCAGCACTGTGCTCTCGCATCCCAGAAAGCCAGCCGTATCCTGGGCTGCATCACCAGCAGCATGATCAGCAGGCCAAGGGAGGGGATTCTCCCCCTCTACTCTGCTCTTATGAGACCCACCCTGCAGCTCTGCATCCAGCTTTGGTGTCCTCAGCATAGGAAGGACACGGACCTGTTGGAGTGGGTCCAGAGGAGGCCACAAAGATGGTCAGAGGGCTAAAGCACCTCCCATGAGAGGACAGGCTGAGAGAGTTGGCATTGCTCAGCCTGGAGAAGAGAAGGCTCTGTGTAGACCTTTCAGCAGCTTTCAGTATTGAAAGGGGGCTACAGAAGAGATGGGGAGGTGCTCTGGATCCGGGAGAGCAGTGATGGGATGAGGGGTACTGGTTTTAAGCTGAAGGAGCTTAGATTTAGATAAGATATTAGGAAGAAATGTTTTCCTGTGAGGGTGGTGAGGCACTGACACAGGTTGCCCAGAGAAGCTGTGGATGCCCCACACCTGGAGGTGTTCAAGGCCAGGTTGGATGAGGCTTTGAGCAACCTGGTCTGGTGGGAAGTGTCCATGCCCATGGCAGGGGAGTGGAATTCAATGATATTAAAGGTCCTTTCCAACCCAAACCATTCTATGATTCTATGATTTTATTAAAGAAAGGCATGCATTAATTGCCACACAGCACTGTAAGCCTGGTTTCAACTGAAACAGTAAAGATAAGCTGCCAACAGCACAAAGAACATATCAGGAGACATAAAATACTTGGATAAGAAGAACTGTGAAATTCAAGAATTTTGCCCAAGACCTGTGAGAATGTTGAAAATATGGGAAAAAAAAAAAAAGCTGAAAGATCCAAGCCAGCACCCACTCCTAAAATTTACAAAAGAAAAGTGGGTTTAAATCCTGTTCACCACTGCCAGCCAAGCAGAGCCCTGGAGATGCAACAGGACTCAGAAGCCACTATGACAACTGAGTCCCCTGTCTGATTCACATAGAATAGAATCCTGAGCAGAATAGCAACGCTGGATTTCAGTAGGGCCAACTTCGGCCTTTTCAAGCAGTTGCTAGGGGAAATCCCGTGGGACAGGGTACTTGAAGGTAAAGGGGCCCAAGATAGTTGGCTAGCGTTCAAAGAGTGCTTCTTCCAAGCTCAAGATCAGTGCATCCCAACAGGTAGGAAGTCAAGAA
>VZTO01000616.1:41774-95212 GCA_013400615.1 Syrrhaptes paradoxus | reverse complement strand
CCACTGAATTTTCTTTTCCTCTCCAGTATGTACACATTTCTGCACAAACACATTCAGAAGCATTTCCAATTCCAACTGAAACCCACAAATCCAAGGAAATTCGGAGTTAAGCTCATAGCCTGTAACAGTTGTCTTATCACGTGTAACGGTTAAAGTGGTTCATTCTTTTATGATCCTTTGATGAAGAGACTTCTGCTAGGAGAGAAACGTGCTGAATTTCATGCTTTGAGAATCTCAGATGAGTTCTTAATTTTGCCATAAGACTGAGCAACTTGGTTTGTTATCCTAAAAAAAAAATGTTCTTCCTGATACCATATCAGCATATAGTTCTGTAATTCCTGTTCCGCAAGAACCTTGAAATGCTTAATAAATCCTGTCTTGACTCTGTCACCATGCTTGTAGGGTAGGTCATTGTTGTTATTCATGTTAACATGGGGAAAGGCCATTCCAGAGAATACTTTGTCCAAAACTGTGGGTGATTAGTAACTATGCAGGGAAGGGGGCTGGGATCCTTCTCTGTTTGCAGAGTTAGACCTTGTACCTGAGAGTTCAAAATATGTTATTTATAAATTGGCAGTGGAAACATTACTGTTTATCTTGTGACAGATATTTGGGGGACTTCAAAGAGGATTAGGAGGACAGAGTCTGGTACCAGACCACAGCTTGGGGAGTTTTCTACGGTTTCTTTTGTAGCCCTGAGCAAGGTAGTTTGCTGCCTAAAAAACATAAGTAAACGTTAAGTGTGTATTAAAACATAGGTAATATTTTCCATGGGGCCTAACTGAACAGATCCTGACAAGATTTCCTCTGATGTAATGGGATGTCAGCTGGGCTGGCAAAGATAAATTCACTAGTGGTTCCCAGGTGCTGGGAGTAGTGATGCTGGGATACATCTCTGTGTTCAGAAAGGAAAACACCCAGCTATTTTTTTTGTAATATTTCCTCAGTCTCCAAACAAACTGTGGTTTCTCTGTGGCACAGTCTTCTGCTTCAGATTGCCAAAAAATGCTCTTCACTGGGAGCCTACAGTTTTGCATGGACCATCTCTATTTCCATAAAGGACAAAGAATTTGATTGGATTTACCCACTTGCTGTGTTTACATACACACTGCTTGCCGTTGCACAAGAACTGACCAAAGATAGGCACTGGAAAACTTACCTGATGATGAATGGAATCTTGTCTGAACAGTTTTATTGTTAATTTTTTTTGCATGGTGAAAATGTTAGGTTTTATCAAAACAAACAGCTTTTCCATTGAGATATTAAAGAAGTGGTTAAACAAAAACATTTGATGTGTTGCCTTTTAAAATTTCTAGCTGGGTTTCACCACCTCACATCCTTGTCACTGGGGACATGGGCAACTAACATAATTGCAGGGGCTCCTTGGGCTGCTGGCTTGTGGATGGGGATGCTGGCTTGCAGCTGCATTGTGCCGTACTCTTCGCTGCTCTAGGTCACTTGTCAGCAGCAATGATGGCAGTCTAAGCAGGAACTGCAAATGCAGAAAGGTTTTGCTGAAAAGCTGGCCCTTAGACTCATTCTGGTATGGTCATCTGTGGTTTGTGCCTTCAAGGAAAATTGATTTTNGGACTTCAAAGAGGATTAGGAGGACAGAGTCTGGTACCAGACCACAGCTTGGGGAGTTTTCTACGGTTTCTTTTGTAGCCCTGAGCAAGGTAGTTTGCTGCCTAAAAAACGTAAGTAAACGTTAAGTGTGTATTAAAACATAGGTAATATTTTCCATGGGGCCTAACTGAACAGATCCTGACAAGATTTCCTCTGATGTAATGGGATGTCAGCTGGGCTGGCAAAGATAAATTCACTAGTGGTTCCCAGGTGCTGGGAGTAGTGATGCTGGGATACATCTCTGTGTTCAGAAAGGAAAACACCCAGCTATTTTTTTTGTAATATTTCCTCAGTCTCCAAACAAACTGTGGTTTCTCTGTGGCACAGTCTTCTGCTTCAGATTGCCAAAAAATGCTCTTCACTGGGAGCCTACAGTTTTGCATGGACCATCTCTATTTCCATAAAGGACAAAGAATTTGATTGGATTTACCGACTTGCTGTGTTTACATACACACTGCTTGCCGTTGCACAAGAACTGACCAAAGATAGGCACTGGAAAACTTACCTGATGATGAATGGAATCTTGTCTGAACAGTTTTATTGTTAATNTTTCAAATTAAAAAAAAAGGAAAAGAAGCCAGCAAACCCATGATGCAGACACTTTGAGCATTCTTCAAAAGTTCTAATTTTGGGGTGTTTATTTGCGTTACTATTGCCAGGAATATGGGAACATATGGTGCTGATGAATTCCAGCTCGTGTGCAAGGACTGACATGTCTGATGGTAAATGGGCAGGTTCCCCCCCCCCCCATTCTTTTCCCCCTAGAAGCTAACGTTGCTAGAAAGAAATACTGAAGTGGCTGACACCAAGATGACATGTGGCATGCCTGGATATGTAACGTAGCACTGCTCAGGAGCAAAGGGCAGAGGTGGCCCTGCTGGGAAGATGAGCCTAGCGGCGTGAGCCCAGCTCTGTCTGGCTGTCTGCAGGACAGTTATCCTCCTGGCCAAGAATAGCAAGGTTTCCACTGCTTGTCTTTTAACTGGGGTTGCCGTGCTTTTGTAACAGCTCATTAAAGTTTATTTTTTGCAAAGGGAATTATGATTACGGTTGGTCTTGGAGCACGAGAGGGTGGGACTCGAAATCACATTTGCATTGACAGCACTGGCTATCAACTAAGGGAATGTCAGCTGTTGAGCACCAAGCAATTTCTGCATCTGCATGTTTCACCCCCTCCCCTGGGCAGCTGAGTTGGGGTCTCCACCCTGTCAGTCTTCATTGACCAACTAGTCTGGCTAAAATGGCTGCAGGGTGGTTTCACATGTTCCTGAAGGCACCGTCCTTCCAGTCTGTGTCACTGGAGGCACAGCCTGGATCTGACCTGGGACAGGCAGGCTTCTCTTGTTGGCAGTAGGAGTCAAGGGCAGAGGCTTTGCCCTAAACCTCAGAGAGGCTGTGTTGAGAAGGAAAGCACGATGACATCCCTGGGCACCTCTGACAGGCAGCTGAGACAGAGAAGAATCAGTCTGACAAGCATGGACATAATCTATGCGAATAATTCAAATAAGCAAAAGAGCTCATTTTTTTCTGAACTTTCTAAGCTTCACTCTTCACCGTATTTACTAAATCATACAGTAGTAATGAAATACTACTAAACAACTTTAGGATCTCCAGAATGGTCCTTTGTGGCTTCCACAGAGCTGCTGGTTATTTCAGCCGTGGCAGCTGTAATGATGCTCAAATGGGTTGCTCTAACAGGCCATTGGCAACAGCAGAGCATTTTCATGTTGCATTTACAGGATGAAAAGTATTACATTTATTTATTTATCTATTTATTTATTTATTACAGAAGTGACTTGTTTTTGTATTTAAACTCTGTGATGTGGCAGTGGGCAGGAGGGAAAGCTGGTTGTGATGGTGGAACTGAGAAGTTGCCATAAAAGTTAGTGTCTGTGTGGAGAGGTGTGGTGGAGATTACACATTTTCCAAAATATGCAGACAATTTACTGGTACACACTTCTAGCTAGGATGACAAAGACTTTCACTGTGCTATTCTAGCTGAGGGGATTAAATATCTAGCTGTAAAGCCTTTTAACTTTGCTTACAGCTTAGTATGTAATCATTTCTTTTATGTGCAGTGAAACAACTACCATGGACATCTTATCCCTCATAAAAAGCTATCCAATGGCCTAGTGATTGGAGTACTTCCCAGAGAAATTGATGTTCAGATCAGTAAGAGTGTGGGGCTTGAACCTGGGCCACCCATTACTTCTGCTGGATGTGAAGTCTATTGCTGTCTCCTTTTTTCCAGCTCTGGCACTTTAGTCCAAGAGAGAGTTCATAACCAAAGATCTTTAACAGTGTTAAGTATCTAGTTGCCCAGAAGGAGCATGGCGCGACATTTCATGCTGTTTGTTTTGAGGTGACAAACTTTCCAAGTCTCTCCAGGTGCTGTGAGAAGTGGGGACATGATGGAATGTGCCCGCAGCAAGGGTGTAAATGCAAGTTTCCATCCTCCTCCTTGGAGCCTAACTGTGAAAGCCACCTTTGAAGCCTTTGCTTAGGAACTATCTGAAATGAACGCCAGGATGTGTCTTCACTTCAGCAGGAGTCATGGACTACAGGTGTGTATAGGATCTTCACAGAAGCTTGGCTAGCAGGGTCTTGGAGGTTAAAATCTGTTGCTGGCGCTTGATAAAGAAGGAAAGATGAGGCCTCTGGAGGGCTGCAAAGAGGAGGGTTTTGCTAGTAAAACTAGCAAATAGATCAATAAAAACACGCTGATGATCACATTTGCCAAGTACAGAGGAAGCAGACGTAGGGGCTGTGGTGATAAGCACTTGTACAGAAGAAGAAGAAAAGGTTTTAGCTCAATGGATGGACAGGGAAGACCACCTCTGTGACCAATGCCTGTCAACATAGTTACCCCAAAGCTGAAGCCCAGATGCCCAGACCAGCAAGTTGGAAGCATGCATGCAGGTGTTATAGGGAGCAGAGAGGAGGGGGTACCACAGCAGCCCCTGTGGAGCGCCAGCATGAGCAACCACAGCCTCGTGAGATAAAACTTCAAGAGGACCACAGTAGTATTTTGTGCAAGACTTTGCCCCTGGAAGCTCTTGTTCAGTTCCCACGCTTGAACAGCCACCTTGCTAAGACCTCTGTGTGGCCATAAATGCTATTTGTGCTCCATGGTGGCAGTAAACATCTGCTTTCGGCTTGGTTTAGCATGACTGAGGCACACAGAGGAAATTACTGAGAAAATAGCAGGTTAGCACATGACAAGAAAACTGTGCTTAGGCAATAAGGCAAAACTGATCAATTGTGGACCAAAACATCACGGTGAAAGTGCAGCACAGGCAAAGGGACCAGACTAATGCTGCAGATCTGATAAATCCCTCATTTATTTGGTAATCGTCCTTCTAACCATATGGAGGCAGGTTGAAATACCATCACAGTTTTTTCTTCTTTTTCTAACACTTTTTTACTATATGTGATCTAGAAATAGATACGACAGCAAGTTTTTCAAGTAATCTTTTCACAGTAAAAACTCGATCTGAGCACTTACCTACTTGCTGAAACATCCACCAGCTGGTCTGCAGCCACTTGAGTACAGGCTGATAAACTAGAGAGCCTGTATTTTATCACCATAAATTTGCAGGGGTTTTTTGGTCTGCCAACTGAATTTTCCCAGGCTTAATTTGTGCCTAAAAGTAAGCACTTTAATTCCCTTTAAAGCTTGAATAAAATATCTTCAACTAGGTTTTAGTTATGGAGGTGGCTTCTTGCACAGAACTATTTTGAATATTTGAAAACGTACTATTTTAAAGTCAAGTGATGAATGAGCATTTTAACTTGTCAATGAAATGCCCAGGGACTAAACTGCCATAGGCACTAAAGGTGCCAGAAGCAGCAGCCCTCAGAGGTCACCTGGGCTGCTGGGGTTTCTCATAATCCACCAACTGCTGTTGGGTAGGAACCATTCCTCATCCCTGCTGATGTGAATCGCAGACAATGTGGAGGATGTAATTCAAATATCTGTGACCTGAGAGGATGAGACAAGCTGGGAGCCAGCACCTGGTGTGCTGGGGAAATAGTACAAGGGTCTTCGAGGGAAGAGCTGTCAGTGCGTAAGCACCAGAAGGGTCTGGCTTTCCCCATTTATGCTTTGTTAGGGCTATAAAAAATGGGAGAAAGGTGGGTTGGGGCACCCCTGGGTGCACAGCTCCCCAGCCAGCCCAGCTGTGTGTCCAGACGTGCAGCGTCTCATCTTGCCTCTCTTCCTTTCTGAGTGGTAACTCACACGAGCAGCAACTCAGACGAGTGGTGGGGTGGAGATGAAATGCTGGAATTTTTAAATTCTCTTCTGTANTTCTCTAAAGTAACAAGTGATAGGACAAGAGGAAATGGCCTCAATTTGCACCAGGGAAGGTTTAGGCTGGATATTAGAAAAAATTTCTTCACTGAACGAGTGATCAGGCATTGGAACAGGCTGCCCAGGGAGGTGGTGGAGTCACCATCCCTGGAGGAGTTCAAGAAACGTGTAGATGTGGTGCTTAGGGACATGGTTTAGTGAGTTAGGTGGTGTTGGGTTGGACTTGATGATCCTTGAGGTCTTTTCCAACCTTAATGATTCTATGACTCTATGATTCTATGGTTCCCTTCTTGTATAAGAGCATCCTGTTGGTGACCTGGTCACACGCAGCAGCATTCATCAAATTTCAGCACTCATCACACAATTACATACCAGTTTTGTTTCTGCTTACTGATTTTATTCCTCAGCCATACCACTGCAGCTGGGATCGATGCAGGTGCCTGCGCAGACATCTTGGCCCTTCCTGGATAAAGTAGTTTATGTGGAGGGTGCTTTGCTATGAAGCTCTTGGTCTGACAGGCCAAAAATTTATTAACATACAAGTTATGTTATCATAATTCTTTTTTTTCAGAGTTCATTTTATCGTGCTTTACCACTTATTCATGTTGCTGAATTTCATTTTTTTCTCCTGGCACTGGAAAACAAAGGCAAATTCCACGAGGAGGAGGTAATTTAGAGGTGATTTGAAACTGCTGTACTTCAAATGTGTTTTCATGCTGTACCTTTACTCTGGGTGTCTTTTTTTTACTAGCTCAGTAACCTAAGTAAATAAAACGAGAAAAAACCTTGTTCTTGCATTGTGTCTCCATCTAAAATTACCATTAAGTTTCTTGTAAAAATCTACAATTTAAATGTGCTATTCAAGCATGGAAAACAAGAAACGTCCAAATGCAAGGGGAAAGGACTAATCAAAAGCACCAAAGAGAAATATATTCCTTTATTTTTTACCAAAGACGTTTCGAACTACCAGCTTTGGGTTGCTTTCCAAGACTTCCAAATTAAAAAAAAAATCAAAACCATAATAAAAAAAGTAATTTTGGAGTTTCTGGTAACATTACATTTGGGAGTATTTATTGTTCTGGATTGGACAAAAGAAACTGAAATGAAGCTTTTGCAATTATAGCTTTGATTTCCTTATGTTGCATTCCTAATTTCGAAGTATTTGAAAATGTCAGATTGAAATGTTCCAACCTGATATGTTTCCACAGTGCTCTTTTGCAATGCTTTATTTTCATTTGCTTTTCAGAAGACATTTCTGTGGAATCAGAGTTTTCAGACGTTGTTATGACCAAGTGACATTTCCGGACACCAAATTATTGTCAGAAGGTTTTTGCCCAGCTTCTTCCTACTTCTTTGAGCAATACAGCTACAACTGTAAGAGCTGACACTGTCAAAACTTGCAGGCAGGTGTTGTGTTTGTACCGGCCTTTTATCACTGGTGGCTTTCCAGGCTCCCAGCTGGTTTATGGCCTGGTGAGGAGAGCACAGAAAGTCAAGGCTGTCAGTCTCATTGAAAACAACATGAAAGTCATGGTATCAGTGGACCACTTATCTTATCTGCTACCTGTTGACTTAGAGCTTCCTTTCTTATCAGGGGTCCAGAGACACCTGGGTTATTCTCCAGTAAGGAAAGAACCAGGTTTGGGGAGAAGAGAGAAATTCAGCACATTTATTGCTGTAACAGGAGGCAACTTGGTTATTTGGATTTGGGTGGTAAATTTACCCTTAAAGGAAAAAAGCAGAATTGATCTTCACACTTAAATAAAAAATTTTCAAAAAATGTTGTTGGTGTTTTGTTTTTTACTGCCTATATTGGCCCAAAAAGCAGATTAATGTTCCAGGCTGTGTTGAATAACTGTGTTTGTGAGACAATAGGTGAAATTCTGCTGAAATCAATTCCCAGGGTTAAAAAAAAAACCAAAATGGCCCTGTCAGGTTTATTTTAGTGGTTAGTCACTCTAGCACAGAAAGTATAAAGCGTAAGAAGTGAGCACAGCAGGCAAGGAGGCTTAGCTTGAATACCTGAAGCAGCTCTCAGCAGCAAGTGGTGTGAAACTGGAGAGCTGCCCAGGCAGCGTGGGGGTGTCTGGTGGCTGCCCAGAGGGAGGAGAGGGCTGGTACAGACAGCCCTGCTGCCTGGGCAGGAGTGTTGCTAATGTGTTATCAAGTGACGACAATAAATGATGCTGTTGTAAACTGATTGCTGGAAAGTGTTCTGGGAAGAGAGCCTCCGATTGCAAAAGTTGCCTTGAAATTGGAGTGATTTCACCAACACCAAGCAAACTAAGTCTATGTTTCACAGGAATTACAGACCTGAGGAAGGCAGAGCCTGGTCTCCCAGAGCCGAGGGAACCTGGGGCTGCTCCCCTGTCCCTGGACAAAACCAGAGGGGCTGCAATGGTGTGAACTGCCAGCACTCTGCTAGTTGGAGAAAAAGGAAAAGCTGCATGTTCTCGGACCTGCTTGCACTCTCCTGCACTTAGGAGGATGTAGGACGTGTCCTCTTGCCCACCCTGGAGCTGGGCAAGCGTGGTGCCAAGCTGACTGCTCAGCCCCTGCCCTGCCCACTGCTGGTGCCCTCGGTCCCCAAGCTCACAGGTCTGTGCACCCCAGCCAGGCAACAAATGCTGACTGCCTCTTGCAGCCTGGATTTCAAGTCAGGAGAAGCCAGCGTGAGGCAGGTGTAGAAAGACAGCTTGTCTTTGAGAGAAATGGTGATGCCAGCTCTAGCTGAACCTGCCACGCTGCCTGCTCTGTTGACGGCAGCTTGCGTGGGCTCAGGCATTGCAGCACGTATCTGTGCACTATGACTTATTTAAACTTCTGATAGTTAGCAGCTTCTCCTTGCAGCTCTCAGAGGAGTCTTTTTTTCACTTATTTTGCCTTTCATGAATACATTTCAAACAGTGAATGCCATGCTCGCTGTTAGTGACCACACAAGGCATGCAGAGCAGAGTGTGTTCAGCTTCCCTCTGAGCAGCCTGTGAGCCTTCAAGGGGTACGCACTGTGGTCTGTGACTTCCTATGTGTCAGAAATCAGTCCATGCTTGTAGATAGGTGTACCGAGGCAGTGTGTGATTAATTAGCATTTTAACTTAGCTTATTTGTAGCTTCTTTCAAATCCAGCAGTGCTTCTTCCGTATGATTTTTGTTGAGCAAAGAAGAGAAGACACCACAAATGCACAGCACGATGCCAGTTTAGTTCATCTTCTTGGAGGACAGCTGACTTTGCAGGCAGTTTGTGCATTGCTATTCATGTCCACAGTCAAATAAATGAAAAATAAGTACTTGATTTGTTTTCACTTGTTTACTAATTCAGCTTTAACAACTGGAATTGTCATGTAGAAGCCTATGTCCTTGTTTCACACTAAAGTAGTGTAGTTCCAGCACGATGAAGGGAGCACAGCTGGTCCACACCATGTACAGATCTGGTTCACCCTCAGGAGGCCCACACCACAGAGTGGGGATGGTAACACCCTCGTGCAGTGCATGGTGCTGGGAACTCAGATTTTCAAACTGAGCCCTCGCTAGGGCTGAGGCCAAAATGGTGCAGAGCGCCTCGGCCCTGATCTGACGGATGAGAATTCACTGGACTGAGTCTCTACCTTCTGATATCCTCAGCTGAACAAACAAACTATAATTGCTAGATGAAAAGTATAGAGACACCTTTCTTGAGCAATGCACGTGTACTAAAATTGCACCATGGAGGCTATCTAGCTATCCGCTGTTGGGTGATTTTGTTTGTGAAATATCTCAAGGAAAAAAAATAAAGGAAGAAATCAATGCAATTCCAGAGCTAGTGACTAATGCACACACATAATTCTGTGGTCTCATAGGAAATCTGGCCTTAGTTAGTCTAAGATTTCACAGTAGGTAAAAAGAAAAACATTCAATCAGCAGAAAACGCCCAAACTGCAAGGAAAATCTGTCTTCTGATTGCTAGCAGGTCTGCAAATGATAACAGACTCTTTGGTTATGCATTATATCTATGATTCTATATCCCTGGTGAGGCACTAGGGTCCCCTTTTTTCCTTCATGGCCAGGTGGCCCAGTTTCATGTTTCTTATTCTTCTTGCAGACGCACTTAGCTGAAGGCTTTGGAAATTTTCATATGGCAATTTAAAATCCTTCTTTTACTCTTTTAGATACTCTTGTTGTTTATTATGACCTTGCTCCAAGAATCCTTGTTTTATAGCAGTCTATCCTGAACAGTATTTCACCATCAGCTTTAGCAGTACGTAAAGTAATACTTCATCCACCCTGCCTCTAGACTTGGCAGCTTGTGCTTTCAACATCATCATCCAAGTCTGCCACTATTAAAAAGACCCCACACTGAACCCTCTGGTGCTTCACTAATATTTTCCTTCTAATCTGGAAAGGCTAATCTTGTTTCTTGTGCTGGGTCAAAGACAGCTTTTGTTCTCAAAAATCAAGAAGCCAGCTTTGCACACCTTTGGCTTTGAACTGGTAGACGGGAAATGAGTCACTGCACTTCTGAATGCTTGGGTATCAGCAGCCTGACAAATCAGTGTCTCCTTTTTAGTCAAAAGTATAGCCAGGATGTTAAAGTAGTTCATCCTATGTACATCTTACCCTCTTAGCCTGAGCTCTGGATTTACCTAATGTTCATGAAATGNACCCCCCTTCTGATACACCCCAGGAAGGCCATTGAGCATCCATTTTTCATTTCTCCTGAGTGGGATGTTGCACAGATCCTGGCATCCTGAATCACTCCTTCTATATCACTATTACGGATACAAGAAAGGGGTTTGTAGTGTCTGGTCTCCCAGACAAAAACCTAGGGACAGCAGTGTTCAACGTTTAGAGAGGAAATCTGTGATCCCCTGAACCAAAATCACAGCATGACTGTAACAAGGAAATAGATGATTGATTATTCACCTTTTGTACTGGAAAAGGACTCCTTGAGCAATGTGGGCTTTGCAATACAGTAGACACGAATCGCTTCTTGTAACTTTCCTTCTTTAAGAATTAATCTTATGAGCTAATGATCTCAAAATTGCAGTTGGATTTAGGCAGTGGGTCCCTGGTGTCTTTTTCAAAATCCTATTCAAATGATGGTCCATATGGTCCTTATACTCCTTACACGCAGACTCTCTGTCAAAGGGCTGGGCCCTGTTGTGCTCAGCGCTATGTAAAAGGGGAACAAAAAGTAGGTGTCTTCCCCAGGTCACCCACATTTAATTCTAGGATAAATCTGATTCCAGACATTTTGAGACATGTTTTTAAGGAAAATTTTTTCTTTTCAATTCAGAAAACACTCTGAAAACATACACATTTCTAGCCATTTCTCACTGTATATAAATTATAGGGTATATTTGATAAGCAATGCAGTGGAAATAACCTGCTGCTTTAGTCACCTTAGCAGCATGTACTAATTCTTCCTTGTCCAGCTATTCCAGTTATTCCAAAATCCCACACTTGATTTCAGTTCACGGCTCTCCTGTGTATTATTCTCTTTCCTCAAAAAGGCATTTTGCCTGTATGCTGCTGTATATTTCAGAAACCTTGACAGCTGGATAAGGACAAATGAGAGAGGATGCTTTCATAACTGCACGTAGGATGTTTTCTATAGCTAAAAGGACTGACCCATCCCATTGACTGTGGGAAGACACCGAAGCTGAGGCAAACTGGAGAAATGTGAATACGGGTTTTAATGTGAAGTGCCTGCTCTTCAGACCTTTTCCTACTGGTACCTGAGCTCAGCTGGAGTCCAGGGCAGGAGCTTCCTGCTGCCACATCTGGCCCACATCCTGCCAGCCCCAGCCCCGCACCCTTCCCAGCACCACATTGCTTTTCAGCTGTGTAGAGGAGAGAGGAGCAAGGAGAGTGTCACAGGACTTGGGTGGGTATCTTCTGTTGTATTTTGACTTTTCATAGAGATTCTCCCGTTCCTCACTGGTGGCTTTTCCTTTCATCTCCAAAGACCTTTTTCTTGGTCTCAGCTGCAGGAGACCTACTGGTCTCTGTTGTCCAAGCTTGCAGGTCACCTTCTGCCTCAAAAATATTGCCAGGGCTGCAACCATGGCTGCACCTCCTCAGACAGACTCTTCATGCCCTGCGGTGAGACTGGCAGGGCTGGAAAGGGCAACTGTTTTTTTCTGGTGTTTTCAGATTCTCCAGCACTTGTTCTGTTATTTCCCCTCCATGCTACTATGTGTTCAAGAGGACACGGAGCCGGTTTCTTGGGCTGTGATGCTGTCTTTCCTTTGGTTCCCATGATGAAGACCTAACTCAACAGCACCTCTTCTAAGGAAGGTCCCCACTTGGGGACCACAAAGGGGTTGCAAAAAAGGGGAAGACTGTGGGACACGTCCTAGGAGGCACTGATCTATCACAAATTACAATTTTCTATGCTGGCTTTCCAAAGAGCAGATCTGTTATCAACACCTTAAATGCATGCTGGGAGAGGTGAGCCCTTTGTGTATTAGTGTATGTCAGTAAGGTCAGCTCTGGGATTGCACTTCCAAACCCAAGGGAAAAAAATGTGGCTTTGCAGCCCATGTCCTACAGTTTCACTTGTCCCTTCACAAGGAGGGAGTTCGCTGCCTCCCTCACAGTTGTCTCCCAGGCAGGCCATACAACTGACTCAGATCTATACCCAAGTCACCACATTGTACAGGTCCACCCAGAGTGCTTTACAGGTCCTGGCCATGCACAGAATGCCACCTCCTCTGGACAGAGAGTAGAAACCAAAATCAGCAAATAGCACACTGAGGAAAGCAGCAATTCTGGATTATTTTTAGAGCAAAGATGTCAGAGGGTTTGCATATCCCAGCAGGACACACAGAAATCTGGTGTCCTAGGTCACAGCCAAAAGAAACACACACTACGATGGAAGGCACCAGGTCAGCCACGCTGGAGAGAAACCTACGTATGCGTTCGATTTATGAAATAGAGTGAGCAAGCTTATGCTAGAGCTCTCCTTTTCCTGAGAATCAAGAGATGATTGCAGCCCCTACAGTGCCTATGTGGCACCTCTCATACAGTCTTCCCAAACAGTAATCCTAGTAGTTGAACATCTCGTGACACTTATGCAGTCTTGGGTTTCACTGATGTTACTTGAAGCTTGGTCCATCCCTGAATGCTTCAGCAGAAGCTAACCCTGCCCTCCCGGTGAGCAATGCAAGGGTTTCCTCCACCACACCAGCAGGTCATCATGGGCTGGAGCCAGCAGATGTCCCAGGTGAGTCACCCAGCTGCTCCAGCACTGTGTGTCTGGGCTCACCCTGCTGAAGTGGCAGTAATTATCCTGCCAGCATTACGCAAGGAGGTATTACGCACTAAGTAGAGGGCAGAGCGCTGATTACATTGCAGAGATGATTACAGGAGGCTTCTCAGATATCCACCTACCCACAGGAATATTCACCTGCTGCTGCTGTCTATACCTGCGGCACATTAGCAATGCCACAATGAGCTATTTAGTGTGCGTGGGAGCATCCCAGGGCTGCTGTCAGCAAGCAAAGGCTGAGGAGAGTCCTGTCTACTCCCGTGGGGATGCCTCCTTGGCTGTACTCATCTAAGTACAGCGTCCTTATTGAAATGCTCTGGAAGGTCTCCAGCTCTTTGATGGGAGCTGGTATTGCAATGAGTTAGGTCACACCAAAAGGGCAGATGCTTCACACAGTGCTAGGGGACTGCGAAGAGAAGCACTGGCTGCATTACACCACAGGGATTCCTCCATCGTCCACTCCCCTTTCTCATCTCAGGGAAGCTCACAAGCTGCCAGGCTGCCTGAGAAAGCTCTTGCTTTCCTTAGCTGTTTCTTTTGGATCAAAATTTCTCGGCGGTTCCTGCCCTCCCCACCCAGCCATAGCTGGGAAGGCCATGAATGCAAACAGGTTTATTTTGCAAGTATTTCATTATTCTGAAGCATTTGATTGAAGCAACATTAAAAATATATCCCCAGTGCTAGGATTTCTTTGCTCTCTGTTGTCAACAACATATTTTTAAAAGAAACATTCCAGGGGTGGTATATTTTTTTTTTTTGGTTCGTGTGATTGCCTTATTTCAGAGTTACTTAAGTAGGAAAATATTTCCCTTGGAAGGGATCCAAACCCATAGAAGTCAGGCAGAGTCTCTCTGTTGACTTTACATGCACTATGGACTAGGCTGCTGTAAACCCCTAGAAAGAATACGTCAGTAAAGACCAAGGCGCTGTTGGGTTTAATGAGACAAATATGGCAGGACCTGTGATGGTGAGCAATGCTGATGTTAGTTACCTCAGTGGCAGGGAAGGAGAGCTCTTGGGATGGTGGGTATTTATGCAGATAATTGATGGCTGGATATTTATAGCCTGGTGATGATCTTTTTAAGGCTACAAGCACCAGGCTTGGATTTTCCCATGGGGAAGTGAGAGGGGCATGGAGCGGAAGCAGTGCTGATAGCGGTGGTGGAGGTTTGAGGTGGCTTCTTCCCCTTGCTGCTAGCTTTGGTCTCCCTCTCCCCAGCATCACTCTCCCAAATATTAGGTGTTTCTGCACAAAACCATGGCAAGACACCACTGTGATTACATGCCTGTTTGTGCCGTGCACCTCAGCCCCTTCAGCCTTCCTCTGTCCAACCTCACGGGTGGGAGCACCCTGGGGCTGGGGAGGGAATTCGGCCCTGGGCAGGTATTTTTGGCTGTTCTGGGACAAGGAGAGGACTCAGCAGGGATTACTGCCCCTCAGGTCGTTTGGCTGAACTGTTCCTGAAGTTGCTGCTTTTCCCGTCCTGGGAGAAATGAGGTTTTCCATCGAGGAAGCAAATGCTGCTGGGTGCTGGCTGGAAGTGCTGGGAGGCAGGGGCTGGGGGGCAGCCCTGGGGCGTAGCCAGGCTGGTGGTGGTGGTCGGGGCGGGGGGGGAAGGGTGACACTGCTGGCACACATGGCTGCCACCATGGCTGCCCTGCCTGTGGGCTTCCCTCACCCTGCTGTGGGAAGTGCTGGGAGCTCAACATCCCCTACAGCTG
Organism: Syrrhaptes paradoxus; assembly: GCA_013400615.1. Lineage (NCBI taxonomy): Eukaryota > Metazoa > Chordata > Aves > Pterocliformes > Pteroclidae > Syrrhaptes > Syrrhaptes paradoxus. The sequence continues at coordinate 80,303 of VZTO01000616.1, read as the reverse complement.
CCCATGTAGGATTAAGGAAAGCAATATTATAACTCCCATTTTTGAAAGGGTTCGTCCCCAAGAGGTAACAAGTGTTGAGACTCTTAGGGACACAGTTTGGAGCCTTGCATCCTCTGTTTGCTGAGGCTAATTAGAAAAGCAGCTCCAGCCCTGCACACCCAAACACTATTCATGCAAAGGAAAGCTTTGCACAGCCAACATACAATGAACATTTTGGTGGTTGCGTTTTTTCCTAACTCTCGGTCTCACTGGAGGTAATAGAAAAGCCAGAGAGTTATTCTGAAGGAAGAGCTCTAATTAGCTCTGATGAATACTAGTGATTAGAAACAGCTTTGATCCAGTGCTGGAAACCAACCACAGTTAAGATCTCTCCTGAAAAAATAACTTATTTAATGTTTACATTTAAACTCCAGATAAAAATAAACTGAATCTAGCCTCTGGAATTACATGCAGCATATCTGCCTCGGAGTATAGGTTTACCTCCTGAGAATTCATACAGTAATTAAATGAATGTGCTTAATTAATCACATTTCCTGTGCTGAAGAGGTTTGATGGAAAACATTTGCTTCCCTCACTTTATTAAAGAATTATTGAGTGTTGAGCTTGTCATGTGTTCATCACCAGTCTTCTCGCCAATTAATCCTGACAAAATGAAGTTTACCAACAGCAAAGTAAGCCAGTGCTCACACAGTCGCTTTGCTGTAGCTTTGTGTACATGCCTTCATGCCTCTAGGTAATTACTGGATAATTGAGAGCAGAGTCTGTTTAATCTAAAATGAGATGTGCTAAATATAAACCATTTTCAGTGCCTGATTGATACTGTTTTAATAATGGTGGTATCATCACTGCCATGAACATGTAATGCATGATTACCTTTATTTATTGCATGCGTTTATTATCAATTTTAAATTGAAAATATTATTTTCTAGCATAGTTAAACATATGAAGAAATTATTGCTTATTTAATATTTTTCCCACACACCATGCCTCAACTAAAGCAGGGGTATCTTAATATCTGTCCTTGGCCACAACATTACTGTGGCTCCATCTCCTTGGGAGCCAGCATCTGACGCGAGGGCAGGGATACCTGCTGGAGGACTGCCAGCAGTTTCTGAGGCTCAGGATGTGACGCAACACAGATCTTCCTGCTGCAGAGCAGAGCCGAGAGTGGAGCAGCTGGACAGGGCAGCAGAGCTGGGGAGGGATCCAGGAGCAGGCGCCAGTGCTGGACCCCGCTGGCCAGACTTGGACAAGGACACCCCGACTTGCTCCATCCTGTCCTGTGCTGGGAGCAGGAACAGACCTCGACAAGAGAATGCAAAGAGGGAGGGAAGAGGGGAGAGAGGTGTCCCGTGAAATGCCATGGTCACTGCTGGTGACTTGAACCTCCTCTGGGAATGAGAGAACCAATGTCTGGCCCATGCCTGCTCCTTTCTCTTCTCTGAGGCCACCAAGAACATCTGGGATGCTCCAGCTCCTGCAAAACAGTGACCAAACAGATTGGGGGCTGCCCTCCATCAGTCCTGGAAGCTAAAGGTCTTGCCAGGACAATGCACCAAAAAGCAGGCAGAGCTGAGACTAGTTAGGAGTTGCTAACACTAAACTGCAGAGAGAATAAATCCAATTCCATTGTCTGCCTCTTAACCAGGCTTTCACTGCTATGATACTGAGGCTGTCTTTCTAAGGGCTCTTCCCTTCTGACCACCAAAAACATTAAGCATGCAGACAAATATTAATTAATGAAAAGTGATTTCCCTATTCTACCAACTGTCCAGTCCCAAGAAGCCTCTTAGTGTAGAAATAAGCTAGCTGTCATCGGCACTTCTGCTTACATAGTCATTAGGAATGAAAAAGCTTATTTCCATACAAAAATAAAATGTTTACTTACTGGTGGGCAATCAGATTTTGCCTTTCTCTCTCTGCCTTGCTGCAAGAATTTTGTGTTACAATCCAGGAATTTTTATTGCTGACGCAGTCGCAAAGTTACTTGCAGTATTGTGCATAGCAAGATATTCTTTGTATGTGAGTCCGCGTTTCCAGCAATTGCACAGAGCTACTGCAGAGATAATTTTTAGCCATGGGAACATTTCCTTCTTTTTTCTTGTCAAAAACTAAACCTAGATTTGGCTGGAAAAATATTTGGCAACAGTTTGACATTTTTGATAGAGTGCTTCTGTGTGCATAATACTGTTTCTTCCAAAAGCCTGAGTCCCTGTTGGAAGGCAACCTGGACTGAAAGTTTGCAGCCAGTTTTAGCAATGACTCCTTTATACATACCCTACCTTGTTACCTTCTCTGTCACTCACAGCCTTATTCCCCAGCTTTAAAAACATTTTCAGGAAGAGGAGACATAGTCCAAAGGGTGGTTGAGGCTCTGCAAAAATGGAGAAAGATCTGAAGAGGGAAGACTGTGCAGCCTTGCTGTTGCACGTCCCCTTCCTTTCTGCTGCACCGCTAATGGTAGGGCTGAAATCCTGCTCAGTCTGTTTGGTTAATAATAAAAGCTGGGCATGCTCTAGAACATGCAGAAGTCAACAGAAAAACTGTCTTAACCCTTGGTGAGTTTCATATAAACCTCATTTAGGCTTTGGGTTTGAAGGACTATGTGTCGGTGCAGTACTCGCAGATAGTACTGCTAAACCAAATGAAAACACACCTAGTCTACTCTCAATATCTAGTGAACTCCTGAAAGTATCTTAAAACACCCCGGAAATACCTTTGATAGGCAAATTACCCAAGAAGCAGTAAGTGCTTGCTGCTGAAAGGAATGTAAACCCCTAAAAATCGGAGGTTTGAACTCAGCCAACAGCCTTTTAGCCAGCGAGCCGTCTGGCTGAAACCCGCGCTTCTGTGTAACACAACAGGGGAACCCTGCGTAAGCTGGTATCAGCCCTTTCAGCTCAGATAATTGTTGTTTGAAAAATAAAAAAATAAATAAATAAAGGAAATCTCGTAGATTTATTCTTCTTTCCTAAAATTTCCTGGCTGCTTCATTAAGCACTCATGTTAGGCATGACCCTGGAACAGGCTGCTGTGTGGTACAGAAATGACATAGAGAAGAGGCCGGTTTGGTCTCAGGCCAAATGAAGAACCTGTGTGACCCTAATTGAAGATTCACTCAAGAGTCAGTAACAAACTTTACCTCCACATGAAAACTCTAGACTCCACTAGGGACAAGAGAAGTGAACGCAGTGGCAAAGAGAAAGGGAGAAGTTGAGGTTCACAGGAAGTAAGAAACATGGAAAATACCACTGTAAAGGTTAGAATGGGAAAAGCCTGTGATCCTCTTGGATGCTTTTAGTAAACAAGATAGGGAGGAACTCACACACTCCTCAAGGCCACCATGGAAGAAAGCACTGAAGCACAGGCTCCCAGCTATGCAGGTATCTACACGCTCGCTATACCCAGAGAGTAGGTGTCCCTGCACACTACAGAGTTGCTAACTACATTCAAATTCCTGGCGCAAGTCCCCCATCTGATATCAGCACGGCTGTGCACGCACTTGCTTTCTTTGTATCCGAGGAAATTCTTTTGCAGACATCCCCAAAAGGTGCCAGGGGCCAGGGCCACTGTCTGCTGCCGAGCACAGGGCGCAAGTGCCTGCCTGCATCTCACCTGCCTGTATCTCACCTGCCTGTGCAGAGACGCAGGAGTGGCTCTGCCCCTGCAAGCTGTTCAGACCTCATCTCCTCCACAACGACCTGCCAGCAAGGGTGCCAATTAGTGCCAATGGGAGCTTATTGAGCGCTGAGGTAGGCTTGCTGTTGTGCAATTGCTGGGAAATGAAAACAGCCTGTTCCTGCAGGTTCCACACCCCCCCCTATTTATTTATTTATTTATTTATTTATTTATTTATTTATTTATTTAATTGTACAGTAACTACAATTAAATCTTTCTTGGCCACAGCATGTCATTTGAGAGCTCTTTCCCTATATGACTGATATGCATCCCAGTGTGAACTACTTGATGTTTCATTACACAAATAGGCTTCATTTGCAGAAATGATGCCCTGCTGGGAAAAATCAAATGCTTGAATTACAGGTATTCTGCAGGGGGGAATCTGTCCTCAGACAGCGAGATCGGGGGTTGAGATCTGCCCACAGCTGCTGGGCTGGAGCATTTACACCAAGCGAAGGATTTATTTTTAAAAGCCTATCTTAAGAAAAAGGTTTCTGTGCCTAAGGGTTAAAAAATCATTGCCTGAGATGTGCCTGAGCTGTAGAAAGCCAAGGACGCTGGGTGTGCTGGGGCAAGCTGTGAGAAGACCTTGAGCAGCAGCTGCTGAAATAAGGCGTGAGTTCATCTTCAAACACCTCCCCAAGTTCATGACCCAACTTTCCTGCCTGTGCTTAAAATCTCACAAGAACTACCCAGGCTGAGTGGATTTCGGGTTGACAAAAAACAGTGGGCAGGGAGTTCATGGCATGTCCCATTCCTTCTCCCTCCCGTCAGTCAACATCTCTTTTCTAGGGCACTGGAGAGTTTTTGTGCTTGACCCAAGCTGAACTGGGCAAATAGCAAGAGAGCTTGAAGGAGCGTTAGCAAGTCTCACCCCACTTCCTACCTTCCATTCATCTCCTGGTTTTGTGCTGTAAGGACTCTAATTATTTTTTTGCCTGGTGTAGGATTCACCTAGCCAAAGTCAGACTTTTACAGTGGGCTCTGTATCTTGGCTACTTACCCAAAGTGCCTCTGTGGTCAGAGCAGACACACAGACACCCGTGGGGCTCATGTCATCCTAAAGCAGGTCTAATACAGGTCAGGTGAATAGTGCCCTAGAAGTGCCCACTGCTCTCCACTGATTTTGAAGGGAGCCTGGAGATACTGGCTCAGACTCTGTCTGCCGTGTCTAAATTTTGATCAGAAGTCCTTGGCCTGTAAGTCTTATCAAAATATCTGCACTTGCTGCTGATGCACTATACATATTTATGCCTGTACTGTGACTGTCCTTGGGATTTTGTGATTCTCAGGTAGCAGTGACATTATGTATCAAGGTCATAGCTTGCTTTCCTGCATAAAACATTAGTCAAGGAAGCAAAACAAAGTTAAACCTTAGCCTTCTGATATTAAGCCCTAGCAAGTCCATAATTCTTCTTTTCCAACAGTAACACAACATATTTTCATTAATGCTTAATACAAAGAGATCTAGCCCACCAGCCCAAAGAGGTTAGTTGTGTCCACATGCAATGGGGTCACGGAGCATAAATGTTCAGGCTGCCTGCTTGTGATCTGTTCTGCTCATTGGCCCTTCAACAAACACAATAATCATCAGGTCAGTCCCACTCTGGTCATCTGAGACTGAAAATGGTTTCCGCGAGTTGGGTGCTCAGCAAGCAGCCTGCCTGTGGCTTCTCTCTCCCACACTTCCCAGTCCTTGCCAAGGCATGGGGAGGGTTGGAGCAGACCCTGGGTGGAAGCAGAGGCATAGAGCTGTGAAAATGATAATAAAAAGTCTGTAGACAAAGGTCATGGGCCAGCTGGTTGAATTTTGACAGCCTTGAAGTGGGTTAGCCCGGGGTAGGCTCCAGGGTGGCAGCTGACGAAGGCTGGTGCTATTTATACCTGCACCTCATTTGTACCAGGGAGATGCAACGTGCCAGCGGCAAGAGGTGGGAGCCTTTCCCCAATGACATGGCTGCTCCAAAAAGCAAACTGCTTTAAATCAGGGAAAAAAGAGATGGGGAAGAAAAGAGTCACAGCTTGTGCTTTCACAGTGCAGCACCCACTTGCATTGTACGAGCAAAGCACAGTCATACAAAATACAGCAACAACCTGGGGACACAACCTGAGGGTTTTACCAGACTGGTGCAGGCAGTAGACGAGCCCATCACTTCTGTGGGCTGGAGCACCGTGGGCATCTCACCTGGAGGTGAGCCCCATTGGGAGCAGCACTGCCAGGTCCAGCACTGCCCGCAGCCCCGTGCTGCTGCCAGCAGCCTTGGGACAGGGGCAAAATAGCTGCTGTGGAAGGACCAGGGGAAGGTATGCAGGTTTTGTACTGGCTTGTGTCTGGAGGGTTTTCTGCACCCAGGAAACAGCTACTCTTTCAGTGGGACAACTTCTTTTCCAAAGAGATAAGAAAATACCTGGAATTTTCTGACTGGGCTGGAGGGGCCGCATCCGTTTTGCATTCCTAAGGGTTTTGCGTCCCACATACCTCAACCAATAAAGCACTGCATTTTGGATAAGTGAAATGCATTTGTTCCACCATAAGAACAATCCCAAAGAAAACCATAACACTTTTTTTTTTTGGCTCAACTTGTGATGAAAATACAATTGCTTTTTTCCTTCTATGCAACAAAAACTGCTGCTTGTGAAACTCTTCAATGTCTCCAGTCCTGAGCCGGCAGAGGTGAGCCTCTGGCTCTGCTTGTGTGCTATGACAGCCATGTGACAGCTGTGTCGCGGTGGCTGGTGCAGCTCTCACCCCATGCCAGACCCTGTGCTCCATGTGTGAGTACTGGGGGTGTTTGTAGGGGGGCTCAGCTCTCTGATAAAGCCTCAGGGCTTCCAGCCAGCATCCAGCCAGCATCCAGCCTGGCCAGACCCCACAGGCACTGCCTCTCTTGGCAGCATTACCTGCTTGATTGTGATTTTAGCCCAGTTCTCTAAAGAAATCAGGCTTCTGTGAGGACACAGGCTGTGTGGGATTTCACCAGTGTGCTTCAGTCCCACACCACAACACTTTTTTTAACCTTCCCACCGATTTAAACTGACTTTGAGGGTGGGCAGAGCCCTCAAAGATGTTAGCTTTGTCTGAGCTTTAGGAAAGGTGAAAGGATAGGAGGCACACTGTTTTAATGTCCCTGGTGTGAGCAAGACCATGGCACAAGCTGCATGGTCACCTGGAGCACAGCCCCGAGCTGCCAGCCCCTGGGAAATGGTGTCCCTGCAACCCCCACCCCTTGTGGGACTACTCCTTTAGTAATGTCACCTAGCCTCCAGAGGGGATGGCAGCAAGGAAAGGGATGAGAAAAAGTACTTTTAAAGCTGCAGAGGATATTAGGAAGGCAAGTTGAGTACCTGCTGTCCTTGCTTTTCAGCCTCTTTCAGCCCTTCCCACTGGCAGAGGGAGAAGACACCTGCCCTGGATGACAGCCTGTTGCTATTTCTGTCTTTCTGGCATCATCAGCTCCTGTGTTTCCATATACGCAGGCATAAACATCTCCAGGACTGAATTTTCCAACCATTCATCAGCTTGAGAAACCAGAGCAGCCAAAGCTTTTGGATACTGCAGCCCCTGGAGAAGTCCGCAAGGGCAGGAGCCCTGCCATCCTGCTGGGGTCTCACAGCCATGCCAAAAACCTACCGAACCCACCAGCTGCAGGGGGAGAAGCTGGATGGGAGTGGGCAGCGAGCCTGTGGTCCTGCACTGTTAGCAGCCAGTGCCCTGGGCGCTGGCGGAACAACAAGGTGCCACTAAATGCCTCCCTGAGCTGTGTCTCGCTCCTGCCTCGGAGAGCCGCACGTGAGGGACAAGGTTCATCATAGCTCATGAGGAGGGAAGCAGACAGATAATTGAAAAGGAATGCTGCTAAATTAGATGGCTGTTACATCCCACCGCAAATATGTGATTTTCTGTGCAACATTTGTGCATCAACATTTTAGCTGAACAAGGATGAAAAGCTAATGTTTTCACTAGGCCCTATTACCATATTATACATGTATAATTTATAAGATTTTATGATTAGGCTGATTTCTGGTGTGGGGTGTATTTTTTTAAACTACCAGCACTTTGTGATTTACTTTAATTTGCTTATGCTTTGCGTAAAATAATAAAACCCCTTAGAGCAATTTTAATCTTTTCCAAATTCCCTTCTCACAAGCTGAACAAGATGATATTAGAACACTTTAATAATTTTTTAAAAAAATCCTTGAAGTCCATAAATAAATCAAACTTTAATATATATCTCCCATATCAAGCAGTTCCCTTTTAACAAGGCCCAAGTACGTTCCTCACAATTATATGCAAAAATCAGGTGTCTTTCAAACTGCACTTGCAAATTAAGGTGAGAGTTCAAGCAGGCAGCTCTGCACAGGGGAAAATTGGTGATAATGGAACGGGAATTGAGGAGAAAAACTTGCAAATTCACCTCGTTTATCATTCCTGTTATTCTGTCAAACTTAACTTCCCATGTGCAGGCATGCACACCTTTAAAAAGGGTCTCAGCATCATGTTAAAGGAAATATTATAAGGACAGGTCTACTTCAGCACACTGACACGTATGTGGTATTCCCCACGGAAAACAATCACAAGGCTTGTTTAAAAACTGTGAAAGAAATGTATCTTTGTACTTTTTTCCTTGCCTTGGGTGATTCGGGGGATTTTTATTACAGCACCTGAAAGCCACTGACTTGTCCAGTTTCAGCTGGGATTCGGTCATAACTCACTGTTCTGCAGCTGGGACATTAAGAAAAGCACCAAGCAATGGATGAAGTGTTTTGAGAGCAAGAGAGAAGGAATCCTTTGGGAATCTTTGCATCTCCACAGCTGAGTTAGAGATTTGAGTCTCCTTACTGAGTAGCAGAGGGTGCTCAGCTCCCTCCTCCTGCACATCAGCACGGCTACTTTAGGAAATCCCGGAGGCTCAGCACTCTGTGAAACACAATAAGCCATCCGCTAGAAAAGCTGCACTCAGCAGCTGTGCTTCAGCCCTGCAGCTGCTTCCCTGCGTGGCTGAGCTGGCCCCGGATGCCCATGTGCTGAGGCGGGCAGCAGCTGGGGAGGCAGCAGCCGGGTGGGCAGCATCCCTCCGTAAGTGCCGTGTGCGGCCACTCACCAGGGCTTCACCCATGGGCTTTAGAAACAACCTGGTACTCATGCCAGGACAGGGACTGAGTGACTGAGAAGAGAACAAGAAATCTTCTGATCAGCTCAGATTATTTCTTATTAATTTATAGACTAGCAAACTGATGTTGTTTGCATCCCAATTAACCAATTCTATTTGGCTTTATTTGAAACAGTGGCTTCATATCTGACTCGGTTGATTCTAGCATTTTCTGCATCCTTGTTTAGTAGGGTGACGGCTGTTTCAGGGAAGGATGTATCTGAGGCCAGTGTGGTGCACAGATGGCAGCCCTCTGAGCTGGCCACAGGACCTTCCAGGCAGGACAGAAAGTCAGTCACAGGACCGCGAGCGGTTCACACTCATCCTGACCTCAGAAGAGACACAGTGAGTCCAACCAGCCAACAGAAGGAAAAATTATCCTGGAAACAACAAAGAAAAAGGAAAAACTTCAGCATTTAAACAGCCGCCTGGGCATGTGATGCAAAAGGCATCACAAATGAACTAATTGGATGATGTGTAAATGAACCAATACTTTGTACACCCTCACGCCTTGCCTGTGTCTGTTTAATAACTGTGTTCTCACTCTTTCTCGCTGCATCCATGAAGCAAGCAGTTTATTTTTAGGACAGACCTTTACAAGGGATTCAGAAAAGGAACTGGGAGCTGGACGGCCTTTTAGGTGAGGATGTGATTTGGAGCCTGGTCCCTGGTGGGGTCTGGCCCTGGGCACTGAGGCAAGGATGCTGCCAACCTGGGTGCAGCAACAGCCTAAAGTAGCACGAGTTCTGCAGGTGGGCACAGACATCCTGGACCCCACGCCCAAAGCACCCTCCAGCAGCATTCCCAGTCTCATGCACTCACTTCCCCACTCCCCTAGCTCAACATGCCAGCTGCTGCCAGCCAGACTCGCACCCACCATGGCATGATGCTGCATCTCGTCCCGGCTGTGTTGGGGATTGACAGTGAAGGGCAGAGAGGGGTTTGCAAAGTGCAGTAAACCACAGTTGAACAGCCCTGCAGAGGCAGAAATATTTTGGTGGGTGCAGCAGACGATTTGAATAACTCTTTCGTACAATCTTTGCCATCCCAGGTTCCTCCACAGCCGTGGAGCAGTTAGTGCCAGTGGATCAGGAAATGCCTTTATACATACATGAGGGCTGTTAGGAGGCACAGCTTTCATCATGGAGAGTCTCAAATACTTAGATATTGAGCTGGATAAATATTTTTTACAGTCCAGGCAGAAGAAGACACTTCTAGCTGTAAAAGAGGGCTGCTTTAGAGCAGTGTTTTTGTTGAACAGACAATTGTTGTGCTAAATCCAATCCTAAGAAATAAGCCACGTATTATAAACAAAACTGGAATTAGCAGAGCACATGGGACCTTATAAACACAATATTCATAGGACTAGGTGTGACATAGTAAGGTCTGATCCTGCTGGCCTTTGCCATATCAGCAGTCTCAGCAATATTTCTTATACTCATGTGCAAATGCCTATTTTTTAGATGAATAATATCTCTAAGGATAAATTACAGGTAAAGCAGTAGGGAAATTATGAAGTCTTTAAAAGACGACTGGTGACTTTGAAAGTCTGGTTTTGTGTGCTTTTTTCTAACTTCCCATAAAGAGTGAAATTTCAATACATCCCCAATTATGACTCAAAAAATTTCTTCTTGATCTTTGGGGAACAGATTTTGAAGCTTACAAGGGAAAACACAAACTATAGTTCTCCACCATGTAACCTTCAGAAAGGTGGCAGTGCTGAAGAAGAAAAAAAACCCAAAACACCTAGCTTAAATAGTATTTAAATCAACACTTGACATTAAATAAGACAAAACCCAGAGCAGGACAGTACTGAGCTCTGGTGTTACTGCTATTTAGATATCTGTGATAAGATTAAAAGCCTTGATATATTTGGAGGTAAGACTGAAGCTGGAACATCTCTATAATTACAATGTATATATCTTGATGAGGAAATAGGTACGTGTAAGCCAGTAATGTTATCAGCGAGGTGTGGGGATAGGATACAAACATTAGTCACTTGGTCCTAACCTCCTATTGGAAATACAGGGTAAGTTATTTATTCCAGCACCAGCCCACTCCTATATACAGGTCTTTGAGAAGTTAAAAGCATGTTTGCACTTACCTTGCCTGTCTCTGTGCTTTCCCATGTGTGCTCCGTTCTGCATGTCAGTGCAGAAATACCAGGATTGGCCCCCTGTCCTTGAACCAACAGTAAAGACCATTAACTCAATCTGTCATCACTGGATGCCCATTCCCAGCTGATCTGATTGATTTCCAGTGGATTAGCCCAAGCACATCAGATGTTAGAATAACCCAGTAACCTATGACCAAGAATGGTATAGGGAGAGGAGACAGACGTGGAACCCTCTGTGCCTGTCTTATTCTTCTTAAAATACTGAGCCGTGGCAGGCACATATTGATCCCATACGTGACAACAGCTGTTAGCCAGACACACAGATCTATTGTCTGTGTCACTGATGGCTGGCTGAGAACAATAATCACACTTGCTACATTGGGAAAAGAACAGCCATGGAGGCAGACCTTTGCTCTGAGGAACCCATGTTGCTTTAGATGCAGTTAAGGGGTTACAGTTCTGGCTTAATGCTGGAAGATGTCAGGATCTCTGAGCAGTGTGAAATCCCCAGAGCTGCCCTCAGAGCACCTGCTGCAGGTTATCAGCATAAGGATTTTACCTAATATAACTGGGCATCTTCATGCTTCTATAGCTGGAGTGATGAGGAAGCTGAGCATCAGAGCTGTTGTAGAGATCCTTTGCCTCCCTGCAAGTCCTAAATAGCTTGACCTGACATTATGCTTTCATTCTCCTGGAATATAAGACCTTTTTATTTATATATCAACAACCCTTTAAGTTGCAGCAGTGGACTTGCATCTGCATCAGCCAACTCTCAGGGCAGGTTGCTGGCACTAGCCAGCTCCCACTGTTGCCTCTCTCCTTCCCATCACTCTGGAAAGCACTTTTCTGGGCTCACATACAAACACAAAGCCTGCTATATTAGTGACCAATTGTTTCCAATTATGAAACAATGCTGCACAGGATTGTTGGGTTTGCTTCTCCTGCTCATGTACCTTCCCCCAGCACCAGCTCAGCCCACACCACCACAGTTCCAGGGCCCTCAGGGTAGCTCTGGGATCCCCACTGCCCTCTCACAGGGAGAGGGGGAGGGCCTGGGAGAGCAGATGGGTCTCAGGAGCAGCCACAGTGTGCTAGGTGCTCAGGCTGTGCTGAGGACTTTCAGGGTGTATTGATTTTCCCAGGGATCCTAAATATGGGAGCTGACCTCAGGGTCTTGGCCAGTCTCAGTCTCCATTTGCACACACTTTGCTCACACAGCTGTAAGCCAGAAAGTGCATGGACAAGCCAGAAAGTCCCTGTAATGCAACTAAATAAGCTTCCGGATGGGACTAACTTACCTGTAAACTCACACACAGAAATAGCTCAGTGTGAACATCCAACTTCAGTCCCATAAATACCTTCTTAGTGCAGCAACTACAGAGCAAGCACCTTCTTGTCCATGTCGGGGTCCTGACAATACCAACAGTGGCCAGACCATCTGGGATGTCCATGTACTCATTAACACCTTGCTGCAAGCCTGTCATGGTTTAACCCAGCTAGCCGCAGTGAATACCACACAGCTGCTTGCTCACCCTCCTCCTTCCCAGGGTTGGGGGAGAGCATTAGGGGCTAAGAGGGAAAGAGACTTGTGGGCTATTATAAGAACAATTGAGTAACTAAACAACAATAAAACTGATAATAATAATGATAATAATAATATTCATATATACAAATGAGTGATACACAGTGAAACTGCTCACCACCTGATAACCAAGGCCCAGCTCATTCCCAGCTAACAATCCTGGAGCAGGGAGTTTCCTGAAGCCACAATCCTAGAAAAGAGATAAGAGCCCAAGTGTCCGAGAGAGAGTGAGAGCGAGAGAGCGCTTCTGGGCAGATCCTTATCTATGTACTGCATAATATAGAATATACCATTGGCCAGTTTGGGTCTCAGTTCTAAATCTAAAGTCAGTAATTGGGGCTGTGCTCCCCACCAGCTTCTCCTGCACTTGCAGGCACTGACAAAGCATGAAGCTGAAAAATCCCTGGAAGTCCTGGCAGCAACTAAAAACATCAGCATGTTATCAGCCTCTTTCTCAGCACAAATCCAGAACATAGCCTCTTATTAGATATTGTGAAGAAAGTTAACTCTGTCCCAGCCAAAACCAGGACAAAGCCCCAGCAGTCATTCAGTTCACAGAACAGTAGCTGTTGTGTGGGAACCCTGTGTTACTTTGCTTGTCCAGCATGGTTAGGAGAAATTACCCCGTCTCTTGCCACCCTGCAAGATGCTTCATGTCACAGTGTGTTGCCACAGGGAGAAGATGGGCCCTGCTCCACGGTCCTGGACCTCATGGAAAGATTTATGTTAAATTCCATGGACTGAATCAGTTTAATCTGAGTCCTGCTTGTTTTTAGCTGCAATGCTTACTGCATGGCCCTTTCCATCACTAGGAGTTATCATGCTGTTTTTCACTGAGGCCTTTGTGATCTAAAATCCATGTGTGTGGCCAACGATCTATTTGACACTGAAGTGACAGATCTCCTTGTTATTAGCTCTGCACACAGGGTTACTCTGCATCTGACAGTGCAGGTCTGGGCAGCACTCAGCCTGGGAGCTGCCTTAGTGCAGGCTTCGCTGCAGTTCAGTATTTCAGCATGTTTCAGGTAGAAGTACCAACTATTCATCTGTCATAGACAACGCATAGAGCCAGATCTATAGGAAGGGGAAACACTAATAAGCCCATGAAGTCCTGTTCCTGCAGGGAAACCCACTTCCTAAATGCAGTGGGATATTGATCGATGGTTTGGGTTCATTTCCAGCAAGAATGAGAATACTGATCTCCAGGGCTTTCCATAAGAAATTCAGTACGGTGGGGCCAATTTTCTTTTAAAGGTACATGAGAGTGCCAGGACTGCAGCATGCAAAGGATAGCAGGACAGCCTCTGCAGGCTCCATCAAGCATAAAATAAAACAGCTGCAATGCCTCTTAGGAAGAAAGAGAAAAAAAACCTGCCATGCATTTTCAATGCAATTCATCACTGGGAAGAGACACACTGAAAGGTTAAGATATTACTCATAATCCTTTAATTTGCCATACAGAAAGTTAGACCTATTACGAAAAGATGACCCCACTTAAGAATCTGCCTATCAGATTGTTTTCCTAGGTGAGAAGATAACAGGATATATTTTTCCCAGTTACATTCCCTTCATAAATCTGATCAATGAAATGCTCTGAAGGGTATTTAAATACAGCTTTGCCCACAGATGTAGCAACAGATCTTTGGCAGGAGAACCACTGACAGATTTAATTAACATTAAAATTCAAGGAAATAAATGGAAATGGCTATCACAAAATGATGTTTGTATTAAGAGGTTTTACCGCAATATTTGTACTCAAGACCGAATGAATTATTGTTGTTGAAAAGTTATGGTGGCAACTTATTCTCCTTCATTTTTTACGTTATCTTGTAGGTAAGTTAAACAAACTAGTGATGTCAGAACATGCTCCTAGGACACACATCTAGTCTATATGTATGGCAGCATGTCTCCTTTCATCTGTGCAATCAATCCTTTGTCCACTGCTGTGACTGATAATGGTTCTTCTCAAGTACATACTGAGATTAAAAAAAGAAGTCAAGTAATTTACTTCCTCCCAGAGTGATTTGAACCGGAAAATAAAAACTTTCTTCAGACCTACCGTTTAGGCATATAGAAGAAGGCTGTGGTGGGCTGACCCTGGCTGGACTGGACACCAGGTGCCCAGCAAAGCCACTCCATCACTCCCCCTCCTCAGCTGGACAAGGGAGAGAAAATAAAATTAAAGGCTTGTGGGTAGAGAAAAGGACAGGGAGATCATTCACCGATTAGCATCGTGGGCAAAACAGACTCAGCTTGGGGAAATTAGTTTAATTTATTGTCAATCAAATCAGAGCAGAATAAGGAGAAATAAAACCAAATCTTGAAACACCTTCCCCCCACTCCTCTCTTCTTCCCAGGCTTAAATTCACTCCCCATTTCTCCACCTCTTCCCCCAGTGCTGAAGGGGGCTGGGGAATGGGGGTTGTGGTCAGTCCATCACACATTGTTTCTGCTGCTCCTTCCTCCTCAGAGGAGGACTCCTCACACTCTTCCCCTGCTCCATTGTGGAGTCCCTCCCACAGGAGACAGTCCTCCACAAACTTCTCCGACGTGGGTCCTTCCCATGGGCTGCAGTTCTTAATGAACTGTCCCAGTGTAGGTCCCTTCCACAGGGTGCAGTCCTTCAGGCACAGACTACTCCAGCACGGGTCCACTGCCACTGATGGGCTTGGCCTTGGCCAGTGGCGGGCCCACCTTGGAGCTGGCTGGCATTGGCTCTATCACACACAGAGGAAGCTTCTAGCAGCTTCTCATGAAGCCACCCCTGTAGTCCCCCCACTACCACAACCTCACCTTGCAAAGCCTATACAAAAGTGTATGTGGCCTGCCTCCCTCCCAAAAACCCTCTTGTCTTCTGCAATAAATAAATAAACAAGGTTAGGTCTGTACCATTTTGAGAGCTTTTTTAAAAACATCGTTTTGTTTAAGTGCCAGTTCCAGTTTTTGACTGGCCACAGTGTAGTGTGTGGCTAATAGTATCCATTAGGGAGATCCAGTGGCACTGGTGGGTTATTAATTTTGCATTCTGTGGGTCTTGGCATCAAGTGACCCACACGCAGAGTCAAATGCAGATTCAAATTTCCAGACCTCATTTTGGTCAGCTGGGGCAGAAAAAAAAGGGGACAACCTGGCTTCTCACACTGACACATGAAGTCTTCGCTCCCAAAAGTTGTAATGAGAGTTGTTCCCCAGTAAGGAATCAACTCATGGTGGATCTTACAAGTATCAGTAGTTCCAGTTCAAGCCATCCTCCCCAACAAGCTGCTATGCAGTCCTGGTAAGACCTAAAGAAACGTCCCGAGCCAGATCCCCCAGCATGCGGATCTGACTTTATAGCTAGAGCTGGAGTGACAGTCAGAAACACAAACCACCAAGTACAATATCCTAGCAAATCTGCACCTTGTACAGTCTAGTCTGGTATAAATACTGGTTTGAAGGTGGACTTGTCATCTAGGAAACTGTAAGAAAAACATTGCAATGATAACAACAGTTGTTTGATTAGCTTCCTAGTAATACGTGAATGAATGGACTTGCTATTATATATATATATAAATGCAGAGCATATGTAACATATAACATTCTATATATGTTATGAATAATAAACTTACTCAGAGTTAACAGCGTGCACAGTGGTGCATAAAAGGCATCTCAAAGCACTCAGGTTTGGTTTTGTTTGACATTGTAGGCATGTGGCATGACTATCAAGTCTCCCTTTACAGTCAGTGAAGAGAAAGAAGCATTTCTGGGGTCCCTTTCATCTTGCCCTAAAGTAGACCCCAAAAGTAGGTCAAGCAAACTGCACCCCAGAAGTGCCTCTCTCTTCTTTGACTGCAAAGGGAACCTAGGGTGACAGGAGTAAAGAGGTCAATGCCCGAGTTAAAGGTTTAAAAATAGAGGATCTAAATTCCACCCATGTGGTTCAGATAAGGGAGACAAAGTGAAACGGGTCAGAAAATATTTGATGTGTTCAGTCTGGTCGGTTATTTTTTAGTGTCACTGAGTCGGATTTCCAGTCGCTACAATTTCACAGCACTGTCAGTAAAAGCATGACTAGGGTCCTAAATATGGAAGAAACTTTAATTAGCGATTGATACAGTAGGGCTTAGATCTAGGGAGATCAGAGTCCCTTTGTGCCAGACTGTGCTAAGAACTGATGGGTGACAACCCCTGTCCCTGCCAGTTTGTAGGCTGAGTAGTCAGGAGCTGGGAAGTGAAGACATGCAGAAAGAAGTTGCTCATTCATTAGTTTTGCAAGGGAAGTCAGTACAACATTGCACTGGTGAGTGCAGTAAGAGGGGGAAGAGGTCTGAACGAAACACATATTGCAATTTTTCTTCGAGCCCTGCCCTGCACTTGGCAAGCCCCAGGGAGGACCTGGCCTCTGGGAACGACTTTCTTAAAGCTTCCTAGGGCAAGAGTGGTGGAAGAAGCCTCTTTAACTGCACCAAGAGATGGCACTGGAAGCAACAGCTACGTACTGTGGAAGGGAACAAAGCTGTTGTGAGCAGGAGGTGTGGCATGAGCAGGGCCTGGCGAGTGGTGTGAAAGAAAACCCAAAGGCCAGAGTGAGGAAGGGTTTCTGGGCCTGAACTAAAGCTGTGAGAACCACATACAACAGTGGGTTGAAAACTGCAGTGAGGCTTAGAGAAAACGTAGGGACTCAGTGAAGCTGATGCAGATGCCTCTGGGAGCCTGAAGGAATTAACAGGTGTGATGTGGCCAGAGAAATCTGAAACAGAAGCAATTTTGGTAGCAGCACTTTGGTCTTGGCTGGAGAAGGGTGAAGGGAGAAGGTTACAGAGGAACAAAACGGTGGCCCTTGGGAGAGAGAGGCTATCTTTTCAGGCCAGTACCAGGCATATTAATGTTGGCCCTGAAAGCCATAAGAAAAGCAAACACACACACTGGTGGAGAAACCTTTGCACTTGTGAGAGCATTTCCTTATGTCCTAGGAAGGTTTCAGTTTAAAGCTGAAGCAGAGCTGGAAGGTGCTTGGCTGCAGCGCCTTGTGGCTGCGGGCTCTGTCCTGCTCTTGGAGCTGTGGCATTGTCCCTGGCATCCCCGACTTACCCACTGCCACCAGGAGGGACCAGTGCCCATCCTTGTCACCCCAGGACCACCCTCCTGGTGAAGTTGCTGGGTGTGGTCCAAACTCCAGCATTTTCTTAGAAATACAAATAAATAGAATAATGTCAGCAGAGAAAGCTTCAGGACACCTGCACGGTAAGAGCCGTGTTCAGAGAAAGTGCACTGAAAGACCCTTTGGTAAAGTAGGGAATTCAATGTTGGTATCCCACATCCTGAGCCAACACTGTGATCACTAACATTGCAGTAAGAGAGAGGTATTATCAGTGTTTTCTTAATGGGAACATGTGCTGGTGTGGCTTTTTAAATGTCTGTAAGTGAAATGAAATACATGGGATCTGTTATGAATATGTAATTATTTTTGTTAGTCTTGTTTCCGTGAAAACCTAAAATTCAATCCAAATGGTAATTTCTTATCTCTGCTTTTGCCATTCATTTGCAGAACCCAAAAGAAAAAAAAAATCTGCTATTTACACAGCCCTAAATTCCACCTTCCATATGCTATAGAAAAAGTATAGCTTAAGAGCAGCTTGCTTGATCACTCCCAAATCCCCATCAAACACTTACTGCCTGGATCAGGGTCTCCTGACACGTAGGAGGTGAGTAATTGTCTTTCATTTATTTTGCAAGGATGCTTTCACTATTATGTGGAGTTGCCATCTGTCTGTCGTGGAGGCGATAGTCCCAGAAGATTTTAATCCTCAACGATACAGCTTCAGGTGCCTCTCTAAAGGACAAAGGTTGGCCTACTTTCACCCCTGTGGTATGCAGAGACTTTTCCATCAGCCAGGTTTTGAGTGAAAGACTCACCCTGAGAGGCTAGATCACACTTCACCTCCTCTGAGAAGGGGCTGTGTGAAAGATGGATTCATTCAGTCAGATGGCCAAACTTAGAATATCTGACAAATTTAGTTTTAGGTCAGCTGCTTCCTTTTTTCTTTATTTTCTTCTTCCTCACCTTAAACCTTTTTTTTTTTTTAATAAAACAGATTGATAATAATGTAAATTTTTTCTTTTAAAATGAGAATTTGAAACGCTTCATTTTGAAGATGTTTAAGTAAGGTATTTAGACTTGCTGGAAATTTCCCTTTATTTAAAAGTCAAGAACAATTAGATAAACTAGAATCATATTCACGAATAATACCCATTCCAACAGAAAGAACATTTTTCACCAAATGTTACACATACATACACACACACAAAGTCAAATGAATCCCCAAAGCTGCTGCTTTATATAAGACGTTTTCCTTCCTTCTCTTCTGCATGGATGACTGCACATGTGGGAAATTTGTTTTTTCGTAACTGGGATAATAGCTAGAAGTAACCTTCATCAACATGTGTCCTGGGTTCAGCTGAGACGGAGTTAACTTTCTTCATCATAGCTACTGAGAGGCTGTGTTTTGGATTTGTGCTAAGAAGAAAGCTGATAACAGTGATGTTTATAGTTGTTGCCAGGACAGTCAAGGTCGCTTCAGCTTCTCTGAAGTTTTCAGGTTCTCTGCTGTGCCAGGGTCTGTGCAAGTACAGGAAAAGCTGTGGGGGAGCACAACCCAGTTGCTAGCCTGGGATTTGATCTTAGGTTCAGGACTGAGACCCAAAGTGGCCAATAGTCTATTTCATAACATACACGTTATGCCCAGTATACAAGTGAAGGCGCTGCAGAAACTCAGCCCTTCTGCCTCCAGGTCAGCTCTCTTTCCAGGTCATCTCCCTCCCACATCAGCTCTTGGTCATGGATACTCGGGCTCTTATCTCTGTTCTGGGGATGCAGTTCAGGACTCTCCCTGCTCCGGGATCATTAGCCAGGAACAGGTTGAGCCTTGGTCACTGGGTAGTGAGCAGTATCACTGTGTATCACTCATTCGTAGTAGATATTATTTTCAATATTATTGTAGTTTAGTTATGAAATTGTTCTTATTTCAACCCACAAGTCTTTTTTCCCTTTACCCCTTTAATTCTCTCCCATCCCCGGGAAGGGGCGGAGGGTGAGCGAGTGGTTGTGTTGGGTTGGCTCCCAGCCAACGGTAAACCCATCACAGTATGCTTTGTGACCCTCGCAGTAAGGACTGTGGTCTAGAGAGACCGCTGAACACGCCCTCCTGTTTGTATTTTGGATTTAAACCTGTAGGGCTGGTGAGCTCCGCGTCCCAGCTCTTTGGGTTCAGGTGACCTTGCTGCAGCCAGTACCAGCATCACCTACCCAGCAGAAGAAAGTCCAATTTAAAAAACAAAGGGAAAGTCACTTGCAGGACCAGTGATGAGATCCAAGGCCATCCACAGGGCACCCGTTTAAATCTGGCCTGGGCTGGCAGTGACCAAAAAGCTGGTACTATCTGATAGCTGTCCCTGACAGCGACGGGGATTAGCTGTGTCAGCCTGGCTGGCTTATGGGCCAGCTAGATGGGCCCGGGGCCAGCCCCACAGCACCACCGACCCGGCTGGACCCTGACGTCTCACCCTGGCCAGCACCCTCTGAAGCATCCTTGCATGGCTGGGTGGAAGTGGAGGGGGGATCCATGGTACTGCCCCCGTGCCCCCATCCCAGACCTCAGCCTGGCCAAATTCAGATGTTGAAAGGTACATGTGTGAAGCAGTGGGGGAAAAAAAATGGAATAAAGCAACAACAGAAGAAGTCTCCACAGGAAAGATGAGGCAGGTGGAGGATCATAAGAATACTTTTCTATTGCCTAATGGACAAATTATTATGTCCCAAGCATTAATCCTGAAAAAGTACATTGCTACATTGTCATCTTGGTAAAGCACCACGTGCTCTAATTTATGAAGGTACAATCAGTGCCAAGGTCAAAAAGTTTTACTGAATTTGCTGATAAATCTTCAACTTGGGGCAAATGGGGTAAAAATGAGACCATTGGCAAAAATCTGGCTGACTTAAATGAGTTAGTTCAACTACAGCCTTCAAAAAGGACTTTGTTGAAGTTGTCTGGCTTATAAATCATCATCCAAATTGCCCATATGCTTCTGCCATGGCAGAACGAAAGGTCTAGAAGCAAAAAGCAGCACCTTCTGTGCTGTTATAATGCTGAACTGGAAAAGCAAAGCCCAGCTGTCTTGCAGCTGTGCAATGCCAGCCCATCAACAATGATGCTGGACACCATCACTGACTGTCCACAGCACTGGGAAGCTGCTGCTGTGCGGAGGAATAGCGATAGAGCTGCTCTCAGCTGTGCCTTGGGACCACCCCAGGGACCAGATGATCAAGGTGCTCTAAACCCAGCCTGGTGCTCCCATCCCACACACCGAGCTGCAAGCAGAGGCCCCAAGGGCAGACCACATGCATGGCGTGCTGCGAGCAGGCAGCTGGAAGAAGGTTGCTGAGTTCTCCTCCAGCATTGCCCACAGAGCCCACTCCTCTGTGCCTCAACTTACTCATTAGGGCATAAAAATATTTAGCTCCCTCTAAAGGTTACTGGCAGAAGGATTTAATATTTACACGGTGTTGAGGAAAGTGTTACAAAACGCTTTGCAATGAGCAGCTGGAATAGCATCCATTTCAGTTCTGCTTATTTTCTCTCTTGGCCTTTTGGGGAGTTATACGACACTTTAATATTACCCGTGACACCTGGCAGTGTTAAGCCAATTCTCATTTTATTCAGGGTTGATCACAGAGTTCGCAGGGGCCCAAGGTAGAGCAGAGCTCCAGGCTGCCAGGAGCAACAGAATTCAGCCAGGTTCTGAGTCACAGCCAGAAGGATCAAGCTCCAGCTCACGAAATGCCAAATCAGTGCAGGGCTTTGAGCTCCTCCCAGAGCACGAGCCCTAACTCAATTGTTTACACTGCCTTTACTTTCAACCTGTCCTGCTCACCACTGTACAGATCAGTTGGAGGAACAACGTCTGAGATGTGGCATCCTAAATAAACTCAACAGCATGGCTTCAGCCTCACAGGGTTGAGAGTAGTGTACTTGTTCTTTAGCCATATTCTTATTATAAAGACATTTACTTGGTTCCCAGGAAAGAATGTTATCAAGTTTTACTCCAAGATACCTAGTAAATGTGACAGTGCCAAATGGAAGGGATTTCAGCCAAGAATAAAACCAGCTTTAAGCATGGCAAGAAGAGAGAGAGAATGAAGGGGAGAGAGAGAAAAAATTTATCACTACAGCTGATCACATACTCTGTCTTGGAGGAAACGCTATGAAAGACATGGAACATCATTTGCACTAATTAGAAGAACAGTGTCACCTCAATGTATAAATATTTTAGATTTCAACACATGTGCTGTAGAGGTCATCAGCAGAAAGCCTAAAATGAGGAGCGTAACACAAGTGGAAGCAGCTGTTCACACTCCAGTTTTCCCTGTAGATAATATAAATGACACTGATAGATTGAGCACCCTTCAGGGAAACCTTTCAAAAACAATTTAAAAGACTGAAGGAGAGAAGAAGAGGATGATCTCTAAGACAGTGAGAGAGTTCAGAGAGGAAAGTTTATTGTTACCTGGGAACAAATAAGGGCCAGAAGGGGTTACCGAGGCTGTCCTTTGGCAGGCGCCCTTCAAAGCAATGGAAAATTAATGTGCTCCTTGGCATGTCCCACCTCTCTGCAAGTCATTATTTCTGCTTGCTGCTGATCAGAATTGGCCGTTTAGTTTTCCCCTTGGCACAGACTCTTCCATGTTTTAAATTCCCCTTCTTTAAAGCACTTCTTTCCAGCTTCCTTAGCACCACTTCCCACCTAAATGCCAGTCACTATCCTCACTTTTTGGACAGTCTGTTTGGCAATTGATAGGGCTGTACCGGTAAAATGAGCCTCTCCCTGCCAAAGACAGTGAATGCTAATTCAGGACAGTTGTCATCTCTTTAATAGAAATTCCACCCGGCTCTGCAAGAATCTTTGCTGGTCTCTGTGGATTACTCTTGCTTCTATTATTTTCTGCTGGAAGACCAATCTGCAAAGACTAATTTTAAATGGATTACTTGTTTTACAATCTGATTTCCAGTTGAAATTAGTAGGAAAGAAGTTGCATGGCTCACAGCTGGAATTTCCTGTGGGACACTCAACCACTTCAGCTCTAGAGACTATTTGTAGCTAATCCTGTAGAGTGAATTTGCTTTTACAAAGATTTGCCCAGCAAAATAGAGTATCAATGCAAAAGGTCAAGTTTTTTGCCACACACGCTTCTCTGTTACGCATGTTCCCCAGAGGCTCGTACCTTCCCCTGTCTGAGCCTGTTGCTCCATAAAAAAACAATACGTTAACCTTGAGGGGAAAGTAGTTTGTAACTGGGGAGGGAAGTGGGTATCAGACTAAACAAATTGCTGATTCGGTCTCTACAACTGTGTTGGCTATATTCTTTAGAAGACTTGTTGCTCATTAGCTTTCTTGGCTCAACAAAACATCTAAAGAACCTGATGCTGAAGACGCACAGGGAAAACATTGAGCTTCCACCCAGGGCTCGGTGCCTGACAGGAGCTGCCCTGTCCTGCCAGCGGCACTCGTACAGCAGGCAAGGAGAGCTTCATAAAGCAATGTTTGCTGAATGTGCATGGAGGATACCCGTGCATCCAGAGAGGTTGGTGCTTATCTGATAGCACATTGCGTCCTCCAGGTATTACATTGAATTCTTCTCTCTACCTTTTTCATCATAAGACAAGCACCAGAGAGCAGCCCTAAACACGGTGTCCTGCATGGCATGGGGCTGCCAGCTACCACAGATTTAGACACTGCAGAGGTGAAATCAAAAAAGCCCGAGAAGTTGAACCGGATGGAACTGGGACATGAATCTAGGAAGGAGGGCTGGGAAATATTCCCTGGGGTATCTGTTTTGGTGGTTAGAGTTCCTTAAAAATTCAGGGCATCCTCTTTGGATGGAGGAAGTTTTGTTTGTTTCTCCAGTGTTAGAAGAGGACACAAGTCTTTCTAAATGACAGAAAACCACAGAAAATAAAACTGTAAGGATGAGGAATAACCATATGATTCTTAGCAGGTGTTTGTCTCATTGGTTCTCAAAGCGTTCAGATGATGGCAATTGCACAATCTACTCCAATACTAAATTACCCTTAAGATCAGAGAGTTTTGTTCTGTATAATGTGATTTTTTTGTTGCTGCAGATCAGGAGTATTTCCTTGTCTATTCTTATTTTTGTAATAGTGCATGTGGAGACCAGGTTATTCCTTTTCTCTTTGCTGCAACTGATGGAAAGTTTTCTGTTCTTGAAATAAAATAATAAAAAAAAATCTGAACAGGTGTTCTCTGTGTGCCTTTTTACCTCCCACAAATTGTGAAGAAAAATATATCAATTAATACATTTCTTTGTGGACATAGGCTTGCTTTGCAAATAGGGTGGGTCTAGCATATGTTGCCTGCCTTAGTTGACAGCAGCTTGCGAGGCAGCAGTAATCTGAGCAGTTTCCATCACGTGAATTTAGGTTGCTCGAACTGGATTAGATCAGATTTGCTCCGTCCGACCCATCTCGGCTGTTACTTACCACTTTGTGTTCTTTGAGATGGTTACAAAGAGTCCATTTGTTAGTTTTTTCCAGCTTGACAATTCGGTGGCTTGCTTGCCCCTTTGGGTAGGTGTTAGCCTTGCCCCCTTTCAGTCCCGTGGATGCTCTCTGCACTGCTACAATTCTTTTGAAACAATTGAAAGCAGCTTTAAGACTGTCTCAGACAACTCCTTCACTATTCTGGAGTGGATTGCACCAGGCATAGGCCATCTGAACACATCTAGTTTGTCCAAATACTTTCTAACCTGTCATTTTGCTATTGCAGTGTGAGTTGCTGTTCTTTTTTTTTTTTTTTTTTTCTGCTAGCGTTAATTGTATCAATCAGTTGAACAAGCAATTTACTTTAATTTTACTTAAATTTTGCCTTCTTCAGAATACTGACAAACATCAGCAGTGTAATCCAACAGTCTAACACCCAGGCTGCTAATCTGAACAGTTTTGGTTGTTTGCTGTTGAGACTTGAAATATAACCATTCATCACTTGAACCATGAGCCACAGGTAGCTGTCCTGAAGCTAAACTTAACACCTGAGGTTCCTTGACTTATTACACACCTACACTAAAACACTTCAGGAGTTCACAGAGTGCAATATGGCTAGACAGTGAGTTCAGAGGAGGTCACACTGGCAGCTTCTATCCTTGACAGTCTGTCAGGGTCCAACAATTAAGCCCATGTAAGGTTTTCCATATTTAAGTCCTGAAAAAATCTGAATGTACAGCTATCACAACTAAGCCTTTTTCTTCTTCACTGACAATCTGTGTGCATTGTCTCTGCTGACCTTCCCCAAGGCTAGGGTTTCCTGCAGAGGACACACAGTGCTTTCCTGTCCACAGCACAAGGCATGCCTGTGTCTCCTGTGTTTCCTGGTTATAGGTTTTCTTTGACCCTTGAGTTCTCCAGGCCATAAAGATTCCCGGAAAGATTGTTTTAGTAGAGTTCTCACCGCAATTTCCCTTCATGACCATATGTTATTACCTTGCAACTCTTTGGCACTCTCAGATTGCTCATACCTGAAATTAGAAGCATCTGAAACACCACCCAGAGATCACTCCTCTCTCTTTTTGAGACAGGGTTCTTTATTATCACCAGTACTGCTTTATCTGACTGACTTACATCGTAAGAGTACAAGCCTTGTTCATAACTAGGATCACCTCCTCCCAGCTGGATAGTAAAAACACCTATGAAAAGCTATCGTTTTCTCTCTCCCTCAGGGCTTTTAAAAAACCTTGAAGAAGGTGACAAACGTAGAATGGGTAGAGAAATTACAAAGGGGAATTGATTGTATGAGTTAACTATAGGTACAAGGTGTGGCTCCTAATTGTTTGAAAGCCTTAAAAGCATCAGCAGAAAGCAAACCTGAACTATCCCCGATTCTCTTTAGCAGATTCCCTTAAACTATTTACAGCAGTGGATTGGATATAAAAAAGGAGAGGCTAGCAGCTAGCTGGTTTGGGCTCTTGGTGTGATAGATGTAACAAAGCCACAGGGAGCTTTGCAGGGAAAGTCAGACAAAAGGGCACTCATGGCTGGCAACCGGTTTAAAATAGAGATGGCAGATGCAAAAGAAAAAACACGCTGATGAACAAGAGCAGGTAAGGAGAGAGCAGAACTGCAGAGCACCTCAATGGTGCAGTCAAGGTACACTATTCAGTATAAACCTGAACTGCAAGTGTTCAAACACACAACTTTCTGCTCCCTGCACAGGCTACTTTAGAAGTCAAGTTCACAGTTGCCTATTACCCTGGGCTCCCCTGCTTGTTCTGTTTTAAGAGAGTGGAACTAGGTCCCAGTTTTCAAACTGCAACCAGGTAGACTCTCATTGCCAAAAGGGAGTGTCTCTTCTGATGACAGGGCAGCTTTGGAGGTAACAGGAATGAGTCATTCTATTGAATGGGGCTTTTTTGAAGCTTCATTAAATCATCAGTAACGATGGGGCCATATCTGCAAACTCTAGGTTATACCCAGGGGAGATGAATTTGTCTTTTTTTAAAATAGATTTTTATGACTACTTCTGGCTTTGCTAGCTAAAGGGCCCTGCTATAGGCTTCTAATGAGTTGTCTTGGGCAAGTCCTAGTCTGTCTCAAGATTTTGTCCATTGAAAAAGATACTGATCATGATACCAATTATTTCTGCACAAGCAATTTTATATGGAAACCTTGACACTGGTGGATTAAGATCCAGTGGAGACAAGACTCAAGATTGTGCAGCCAAGGGGAAAACACAAGCAGTTTCCCCAGTGTAGTCATCCCTTTAGAGATCAGGCTTCTAACATGAAATCATTTCTTGTTTCTGAAATAGTAGATACTTTTTGGGCAGCATTCCTGCAATCCAAGTAAAATAAAAGGTTATTGCCAGTGTTCTGGCTGAATTAAAATGGGATTGGCTCAAAAGTTCAGTTGAAATGACCTATGGAGATAACTTGATTTGGCAGAGAGTAAGGTGCTGTTTACAGTCACAGTAAGAAGCGTGAGAATGCAGAGGTGGAGCTCCTCAGTGGATTTGTAGAGATGTGGGAAAGCAAAAGCGAGAAACACAAGAGAAGGAGACTTGCCTCTTGCCAGCCTCAGGCAAGGAATCAAGCTCATGAGTGAGCAGCCTAGAGGACAGAGCCGCTGAGAAACACCCAGCCTCGTGCACAAAGAAATGCTCATCTATGCTCATCCTCCTTTCCCACAGCACAGTAGAGCCTGTGAAAAATTACACTGTGTTGGCCACAGCACAACAATTTTAAAGCTGCATTTAACACACTTGTCATATATTCAGCTGGGCTTTTTTTCCACCTAGTAGTGAGTGTTCTGAAACGCCTGGGACCCTAAAATCTATCTGTATTAATTCTTCTTGAAGGTTACATTTTTATATTTTATAAAATTTTCTATACATTTTTATATTTTATTTAAAAAAAATTTTGTCAGTATTAGTAGGGTTTGGAGCCTCTCTGGGCTGCCCACAGGTATGAAAAGCCAAGCCATGCCTCAAAGAATGTAAGGACTGAGAGAGATGCATGAGATGGAAAGGGGTTGGGAAAATCACAAGTCTGTACAATGCAAACACACATACTCACATGCAAAAGAGTGATTTTCCTCCAATAAAGATTTGAAGCAGGCAGATGAAACTGGTGTGCCGTGCCTGCATCTCAAACAAGCATGCTAACATGTGCTATGGAGGGAAATGAGAAAACCAGGATGTCAGTCGTTTCTATGTGAGACCGTATATGTATACATATAGATATGCATTTGAACACATGGAAATATATATATATAGAGAGACATGTTTCTATATTTGAGTATGTGTCTGTGTACGTTTTTGTATGTAAGCAGACATCTTTCAGTACCTGAAGGGGCCCTACAGGAGAGATGGGGAGGCACTCTTTATCAGGGAGTGTAGTGAGAGGACAAGGGGTAATGGGTATAAGCTGAAAGAGGGTAAATGTAGACTAGACATTAGGAAGAAATGTTTCACCATGAGGGAGGTGAGGCACTGGAACAGGTTACCCAGGGAAGCTGTGGATGCCCCATCCCTGGAGGTGTTCAAGGCCAGGCTGGATGAGGCTTTGAGCAACCTGGTCTAGTGGAGGGTGTCCCTGCCCATGGCAGGGGGGTGTGGAACTTGATGATCTTTAAGGTCCTTTCTAACCCAAACCATTCTATGATTCTATGATCTTCAGTCCCTTGAGCCATGAGTGAATTGCCGGTTGCCATGCCCAAGGGCAGCGGGGAGTTTCAGAGGCAGGAGGAGCCATCCTGTGTGGCTGAGCCAGCTGCTGGAGGAGGAGCTGGCAAAGTAGTGAGTATGGCATGACAGTTGCTGGGGACAGGTGTACGAGGCTGCAGCAAGAGCTGTGCAAATTCCTCACTCAGCATTCCTGGATGGGCAGGGAGAAGTGGAAAAGCACTTTTTTTCGCCCAAAGTAAAAGCTGGTGGACTTCATTTCCTCTGAACTATGCCACTAGGGGAGAGCAATGACAGAAGATGCAAACAGAAACACAGGCAAGAGCAAGATGACAACAAAATCAAAGAGCTTTTCTGTGGTAGAATGAAAAGACAGGGAAACCCACAGCAGGGATCACACGGAGGTGACGATGGTGTTGGCAAGATGTGGAAGGAAGTTGATATTACCAGGCATGGTTTATGAGTCAGATGAGAATAATAGAGGTATTACAGCGCAAAATAGATGAGGCTGATGAACTCATGCTAGTGGAGACTACAGTTCAGCTGCCCATCTTTTCCTCCTCCCTGATTTATTTTCATTAAAAGAATCATAAGAATCCTGTGGGGAGGAGTGAGGGGTCAGGGGGTGTTATAGTTTCCCTCCAGAGCCATACTGCAGCAGTGACATGGATGGCTATGGTAAAAAAAAAAAGAGGAGGGGAAAAAAAACACACAGAGGGACAGACATGATAAAAGAAGAAGAGTGAAGAAGGTGTGAGAAGAGCAGAGGGAAAGTGGAAAGTCAACATAAGAGAGAGGAGGACGCTTGCACCAGTGAAGTCACAGATTTCAGTGACTGGCAAACACAATGCCTGAAAGAGGAAAGACAGAAACTCCAAAAGCTGGCATGGGAGTGGTATTTAAGGCAGTTAAGTGCATACCACCAGTCTGTTTGGGATCAACTGAGGAGTAAAAGACCATAAGTGTGTGGTTATCAGGTAGTGGGGGTGTCTTGACGGGTGCTGCAGCTTCTGAAGCCAGAGATTGTGATAGCTGTGACACCAGAGATACAAAGGAATCTATATTTTTGCCGCTTATTTCTAGATGCACCTCATCCATATGATAATGCTTCAAAAATAGAAGAGATTTTAATCACTGAAAAAGAAAAGCAGAATTTCTCTTAAGTCTCAATCTAAAAATGATGTAACAGGGACTTAAACTTGAAATCACTAGTCCATATTTGAAGGCCACAGCAAATTACTAACCTTAAGCACTCAGGGATAAAAAACAGTAATTGGTTCACATGAATATCAAGCTTATGCTTTATTATGCTTACACTTGTACATTTAAACATATTGTTTTAGATTTAAAACTACACTATTATGTTTACACTTCTACATTTAAAACAACTATGCACAAAGTCATTCAAATGTTCTGCAAGTCTGACATCTTAAACTAACGTTCAACTCCAGAATGAGCAGAACTGGTGAATTCCAAATCTGATTCTCTTCTCAGATGGCTATCAAGGAAAAGCACCTATAAACCCAGTGGAATTGCCGCGATATAAAATAGATGTGTGTGAAAGAAGAGTCAGTTCTTGACGTCCACAGAGGATGGTTGTAAACACAGTGTCAACACATTTCCTCCTGATGCTGATATGAAGGCCTTGTTAACACAGCGTGATGACACTTGAATCGTCATGGAGCCTCGTTACTCATTTTCAGCAGAAGGACAGATACATCAAGATTGTAGACAGAATGAAAGTAGAGCTATATCTGCTTATAATTGTGCATGACCAGCTGCTCTGAAGCAGTAACAACCCTGCGCAGAAGCAGCACATAGAAGTGAGAATGCGTATAGCAGCCCACAATTGGAGCACATTTAAATATTGAGCACAGGTTAAACAGCCTGGAGAATCATAAGTCTTTTACAAAATTGGTATTTTAACAGGGAAATGGCTGATAGTGTTTTGTTGATGCATATAGATGCATATAGAACTGTTATTAAGTATTTACATGATATCATACAAAGACAATAAGACTGGAAGAGTATGTTTAAATGAAATGAAATGTCCCAGATAACTTGTCCCAGAAACCCTAGCTCAAACTTCAGATGCAATATGGCTAGCCTGAAAAACACAGATGAGAGATAAAACAATCTTCAAAAACTTTGGCAGAAACTTCATGTGCAAAAAATAGAAAGTTAAAGTTGTAACAAACAACTGCTGGTTCATGAACACAGGGCTAATGAACAAACTGTCAACTTTACTGAAGAAAATACATCCAGCTAAATATATACTGTGATATCAAACTCCTGGGCTAGCCTACTGAAAACCTCTCATTAGTTTAAAAAATGTACAATTTTATCGAGAACTGCTTTATCATATAAAAAGGATTGCTAAATTTGTTCTAATTTTGGAGATTTAATTCTGTGAAAAACTGCTACCTTTTCAGCTGGAAGACATTTCATTATGTCATCCACACCGTGCTGGAAGCAGTGCCATTTTTTAGTGTCACAAGCAACCTCCAAGCCAACAGCAGAGCTATATTTGGAAACACTTTTGATTTGTAGACTCTATTTTATGTCACCCATTAAGCACAAGAAGGGAGGTGCCACTATCTTAAACAAAAACAAACCAACCTTTTCCCTCAAACTGCTGTTTGAAATTTTCTGATTCACTGTACTTGCAGAGCCAGACTGGACACAGCATGATCTATGCACTGCAAGGGAAGTTAACTGTTTTTAGCCTACTGAATCTCTGGAGATACAGCCACAAAAAAAACCTGTCTTAAATGAGAATAAGAATAGTCACTGGTCCAGTACTCCAGAGATGCCTATGTCTTTTCCTTGATATGGGAAGAAAAATAAAAGAGTGATTTATGCTGGGAACCAAAATTTAAGAGGGCTAATGTTGTTGGCAGAGATGCTACTGCTCCTGACGTCTGAAACTTCAACTCCCCCAGCTCTGTATCAGGAAGATACAGGACATGGTCCATGCAAAATTTTGTCCATGCAAATTGTTGTTCAACAAACCAGAAGCAATTAAAATAAAATTATATCCTGAAGAAGAATCTGGAGAAAACCTGGTTTTCAGTAGATGGTGTCCACAACAGCCTGTAACTGTGACATTCCAAGAGACTGGCTGCATAAAGCCTCTACCCAACTTTTTATACTAAGTCATGCCAAAAATTTTTGCTTTACAACTAATTTTAATTATTATTCAAACAAGCTCTTTCCAACGACAAACATAACGCTATCATGCTCCAGTCACTCATTTGTGCTCGGAACTGTGTCACTTTGTGCTGGTTTGGCCTTGACAGACTTTAGCACCAGAACAAGGAGAAAGAAATCCCATAGTCAACACTTTTGAGAAAAAACTGCCTTGAGATTTGATAGCCATAGCCTGAAGCTGAACCACCATTGCTGTCTATGCATCTGTGACAGCTTAATCAGGCAGATTTTATTTTTGTGTGACTAGCTCCTAGTTATTCAACAAATTTGATGAAATAGTTTATAAATGTGCCAGACCAAAGCCCCTAGGACTAACTCAATGCTAAGCAGAACTTCTGGTCTTCCTACCCAACCCCAACAGACAAAAAGACAGAAGTGCAGAACATATTTTTACCTGAATAGCAACCGTTAGAGCCCGTCACCATGTGCACTGGAGTAGAACCTGCTATGTGCCATAGAAGACAGCAGCAGTCAAGCAGCTTCTACATACCTTGGATAACAAGGATGGCTGCCTCGGTGTGCCCCTGGCTTGAGGTTTCTATCCAGAGACATCTTGTATCACAAAGTCTGGCACATCCACTGTCATAAGAAGAGGTCTTTCAAGCTGTGCACCTCAAGACTGAAATTTCCAGATATATTTTGGCCTTTACCTCATGAGCACATCCCCAGAGACTTCCTGTGCCCATCTGCCAGAATGCTGCCAGGGCCCTCTGAGG
This sequence comes from Syrrhaptes paradoxus, assembly GCA_013400615.1. NCBI lineage: Eukaryota > Metazoa > Chordata > Aves > Pterocliformes > Pteroclidae > Syrrhaptes > Syrrhaptes paradoxus. The sequence goes on along the minus strand of VZTO01000616.1, from coordinate 48,626 downwards.
GTTGGACAGCCATGCGCTGCTCCCCTGCCCAGCCTGGTTAGACCTGGCCAGGCTCAATCAGAAATGCTCAGACCCTCTAAGAGCAAGCGTGACACTCCCTCAGGAGACCTCTGGATCTTCTCAGGTGACAAGTACCCCTCTTGGTGTGTTGGCATGCATTGTGTTCCATTCCTGGTCTTAGACATGCCCCAAAGTGTGACAAGCTCTGGTGGGGGGGCCAAACAGAGGCTGGTGCCTTTCTGGTTCAGAGGGTCTGCTGATGCCTGTCCCATTGATAGGAAGAGGAAAAGCCTGAGCAATCAGGACACAGTGGGTTTTTTCTTTATTTCTCAGGAAATGCCCGAATAGCCAATACTGCATTATTAATTTGCAGCTCCCTGCTCTGAAATGCATTTGTAATTTTTGTAATATGCACATTTGTTTCTCTTCTTCACATATCTTATTTCAATTCATATTTCCCTAGTATACCTGTAGATAATTGCAAGCCTAACTCCCATTGATACTAACCTCTCTCCTGGCTGTGAACAGAGGTCTCAACAAGATCACATATAATTATTATAGCCTCTGTGAGGTTCTTTCTCTCTGCCATGGTTGTGTGAAGTCAAGTGAAGTGGCCTTAGTGTACCTTGCCTGGTCTCATTCATGGCCACAAACACTGCCAAGCAATGTTGGTGTGTTCATCTATTTTTCACCTGTGAAGCACTTGGTTTAGAATTTCCCACTTCTTTTATTCTGCATTAAAAAATGCATCTGGAAGCATGGAGAGTAAATATTCACTATTTTTGTTGCTGCTCCCCTTTTGACTGTTCTTACTTCCTATAAGCCTACAGAAAATGTTTATCATATCTCCTATTTACCTAAAACCACCTTGGTGTGATATTAAGGTTTTTCTGAAAGCAATGGAAAAAAAAAAACACCTCACATGAACACAGTAACTACATTCTGATTTATGTTCTAGTGGGCCCTATGCTGTTTGGAAAGATTTTCTTTCCTCTCATTGACTGGAATTTTTTGAATGTACATCATCCAATTACATATTTTTATCATTTACATCACATTCTTTATGCCTTTACTCTCAACAGCTTTGTAGTGTGACTGTGATATGTTAAATATTGCATAAATATATATATTAAAGAGAGAATTTATTCTTTACAAACAAGGATTTTATTTCACCGGAGAGGTAAACTGATTTAAAGAAAAATGCATCCAAACTCTTGACCGGGGCAATACAGAGTTTATGTATTTTTTACTGTTCATTCCTAAGCATCAGTCAAGTGAATTCACTCACTTTTTAATTTACCATTGCACTGTCAAAAGTATTTTGGAATCATTGAGAAAAAAAAAATTAAAAATTCCGTACTAGTCTTGGTTACCTGAGCATAACTCACTTAATCCCAAAGAATCCAAAGGCATTTCAGGAGATCCAACTCTCCTAACATAGTTATACGACTAATCCTGCTGGGCTTGCTTTTGCTCTGCCTTGTATTTTCTGTAGCTGTTTTGGTCTATGACAGAGGCTCTGAAGTGCTTGTCTTCTCACCTGGGAGTATTTTATAGTGCCTAAAACCTCCAATGCTGGTGTCATTAGAGAACCTTGACAGAGTAAAATGGAATAGGATCAGACCTGAAAAATGTGAAGCACATGCTGGAATCGGTTGGTTCTAACTTCCAGGGAAAACACCTTGTACACATGCAGAGTATTATGAACACTTTTGCCATAACTCTATCCAAATGAAATAAATTTTTCCAGCTACATGATGCTACATGTAAAGGCAAAGTAAGTTAGCTTTGATATCAGGATGAAATTAGCTGCAAGATCATACATTTGTCTAGAAATCAAGGTAAGGGTTACAAAAATAAATTAGGTTATGCTCAGAAATAAATGGCTAATAGATCTGGGAGGCAAGATTTGTGACTCTGTTGTTACTTTCTGAGTCACATATTTATTTTCTGCTATGGGTGGTGAAATATAATCTGGCAGTCGGGGAAATTTAATGAGGTTTTTTGGGTTGGTGTTTTTTGCCTTTTTTTTTTTGCATGTGTCATTTTTCTCAAGAATCAAAACAACCTGATTTTTGCAATCAAAGGGAAGAATGTCAGGTTGTTCTACACAGTAGCAATAACAAATTGCAGGCGGCAAGCTGAATCTGACCTGTGCGGTCCAGGAATGAAGACTGGTAATGTCCATTCTGAAAAATTATATGCATTCTGCAATATTTTATTAATATTGAGATATTTATTTTTTAATTGAATGTATACACCATAAATCTTATTTTCTGTCTACTGACCATATGCGAATGATATGCAACATAAATGCGAAGGGAGCCTGACATTTTGATCATCTAGGTAAGGAGCTGAAATTTGGTAATAGAGGGCACTCAAATCAGATACAAAATGCTTCAGACAGGAACAAATTGTTGGAAGTTGAAGCTAGACAAATTCAGACCAGAAATAAAATCAAAGTAGCGTAACAATGGGAATAGACACTGAGGTTCAACACACAGGGCTTATGATGAATTCTCCACCACTGGAAATATGATTGATTTTTTTGTAAAAAAAGATATGCTCTATTTCAAGTACTGGTGTGGGATCTAAAGAAAGATTTTTCTTTAGTGAATCCTCAGGCCTGTATTACACAGGACTTCAGACCAGGTGATCACCATAAAGCCATTTGAACTTAAAATCTGTGAATCTGCACACTGAAACAGCTTTGAAATCAGTGTGCAGATGGGCACTTGCCCCAGGTAGATGCTGAGAGTTCTAGGGTAATTTATGTTTTGACCCATTTCCTCAGTTTAGAGCTTCTGCTATGGAATAGTCTCATGACCCACTTTTGCAGTTGTCTCCATATCTGACAATAGCTGCATTTTCTCATATCCTTTTCTCTTGCTTGCAGTTGAGATGCTGTTGTACAAGGTGAACTTTGAAGAGGCAGTCTAGATTCAGAAGCGGCTCTTCAGCTGTCTAATAAGAAAAAATGCCTGTGGGCTGAAAATAGAATGGTTAATCTAGATCCGGCTGATAGATTGGTTACACTAAGGATATCTCAGCTGATCTTCAAATACAGAACAAGGACACGTCTGATAAAAGACCATTGATTAGGAAAGCTTGCAAGGTGAAAGAAATGGTAACAGAAAGGAGATCACAGTCACCAGGTAGCACAGACTTGACTGATTCTTGTCTACAGCTATAACTGCTCCCCCTTCACCATCTTGTTAGATGTGTGGGTTTTGTGTCTTTTTGACAGATGGGCCAGAAAGACAAAACCTACAGGAAGATCTGAATAACCAAATAGAGCTGTCAACTTTGTGTGTCACTCGTGTGTGACTGGAGATTCCTGGAGATCCAAGTACTTCATTTTCTTCACATTAAAAATGAGAATGAGTCTCACTAGCCCATTCTCACAGCTTGTGGTGTTTATGACATCAATCCATTCTTCTGCAGTCAAGGTAATAACTTCTTTTTGAAGAAGTTGTTTGTGTCTGCCAGAGTCTTTCATATTGCATATGAAAAGGGTACCCCATATGTTGTGAAAAAGTCTGCAGGAACTGACAAAGATTCCTTGGTATTGCTAAATGGAATAAGAAACCTTAACTGTAGTATGCAGTCTATTTACCTAAAAAGAGCCCACTCCTCCCAGAGCTCTGCTCCACAAGCACGTCCATCTGTCCGTTCAGTCCACACCTCCCCATCCACACTGTGCACTGACTTGATACTGGCAAGGCATGGCAAACACTGAACTCCCTAGTTTCCTTCTCAGTCTCAACATATCCTTCTCCTTACCACATCCTTCTCCTGCTCCTGGCTTCCTGCACTGTGTGTAACAGGATCAAAGCCTGTAAAGCCTGGAAAATGAAAAGATGGGGCAATCACAGCCTGAGGGGGTGAAGTCACAGACAGTTGAGGGTGGGAGGAAAGGTTAGGGCTTGTCATGGGAGTGCAAAGATGCTTTCTCCACAGCACTGCTGAGGAGGGAGCCCATGGAGCACTCGTTATTCTTGCCCAGGGCCCTGCCGAAATTAGTGTTGGTCTCAAAGGAAACATGCAACCCTTAAAGCAAAAGCTAAAATTTGCAAAGCTAAATTTTTTGCAAGCCTGGACTGTATGCACTATGAACCAATGATTAAGAAGTGGATATCAAATCACTGATTTGAAACAGATTTTAAAGATGCAGATTTTAGAAAGGTAATTTTTTTGATCTTGTGCAATTTAACTAGGAACAGCACACCAAAGTTGTGTTTCCTAATTAGAGCTGGATGAAGAGCACATTTATTTAAAGATCTACCAGGACTGTGCTGCTACTGAGCATTCCCATTTGGGACACAGAGAATTACGTGTTTGCCATAATGTCTGGTACTTATGAATCAATCTCATACATGGTCCTTCTTCTGCTAAGACAAAAGCAATGTCAGGATGTTCCATCTACTTCCCTGGGATCTGTGTCAAAATGGAAATTACCCTCAAAATCACTTCAGGAGAAGAAAATGGCAGTCTTGACATTTTATGAGCCATATGGGAAAAAAGGGCTTAAGCATAGTTCTTCTGTTTCTTTCTCTCAACTGAAGATGACAGTAGTCTGGTTGTTTTTAAAGTTTCTACATTAAGGTTTGCTTATATCTAGGTGAAAAAAACCCTGCAAAAACCAACCAACCCTTGTATGACATGTCTGGCCCAAGCTGACAAGCATACTGCATGGGTGATTTATATTTAGAGCAAGGCCCAGAGGTGTCTAAAGCAATCTACTTTCAAAAGTAGAAGTTGTCATATTGTAAATCTGCTCTTAAAGAAAACTGGACCTCAGTGTTATTTTCTGGTTAAAATATACGGTATGCAGAAGAGAGGCAATATTTGAGAACAAACATGACGTCCAGAGCTTAGTGAGGCACCTGATTTCAGGATGCTTTATGCTTATAGATGAATGGCCAAAGCAATTTTGTATTAATCAATGAGTTGTACAAACAGCTTTTATGCAACTGATAGAAATTCTTGCACAAGTTACTGGCAAGTGCATTGATTGTAGATGGCTGGCTTTTTGGGAATTATCTTTGCCTTCTTCCACGTGATGCTCATGGCAGAGATGCTGTATTCGGTGCTGTTTTGTAAGTTGATGTCTTCCTCACAGCTGCTGGAACCACAGTGTGTCCCTAGGGCATGTTCTTTGCTGGAGCCCCTGTCTTTTTAAGCTACTGTCATTTCAAAGATTTCACATCATAGTGCTTGGGGAAGATGGGAAATGAAAAGACCTCCTTTGATTGCTCGAGGTTAACTTGTGGGTTTGCTTCCCAAGCAAATGTTTCTTCTCAACTGGAGACATGTCCAAAGATTGTCATGTTTCATGGCTGAGATATTCTGTTGATCCTCCAGTTATAATCTCATGCAGATTTGGGGGGATTTTTCTCTTAAATAGCAAAGAAACTGTTCAAATTCTCACCAAGCTAGGTCAAAACAAATTGAGCAATTTTCTTTATCTCTCCATGCTAATCTGCATAGCAAACTTCTAAACTTCTATGGCTTTCTCTGTAAAGAGTGTGAAGCAGTCAAGTGTCATGCCTGATGTTGATGGCCACTGCGAATGACATTCTTGTCAAACAAGTTCCTCTCCACTGCTATTAGCTCCTTAGAAGTGAGCATGTGGGATCTGTTCTATTCAGCTGATGTTATTACAGCACACCTAATGTTATGATAGTTGAATATTTACTCAGAAACCTTATTTTCTCAAGGGATCAGCATGTTTTGATCATTTATCTTTCCATTAAAAAAATAGTACATATATGAATCAATTATTTTCCCCTGTGCATACTTCTTTGCACTCCAACTTTCAGCCTGAAAAGAGAAAGCTCTTTTTAACTGAATGTCATGGGAAAACGCTAGGAAATAGACCAAGAGATTTTGTTATTCTTACAGGATTTGGAAAAAGCTGTGGAGCAGTGTGGAATTTCTACTTTAAGTCTTGGAAGCAGCAACTACAACTTTGACTAAAAGCCAAAAAAAGAAAATTATGAAAAAAAATTTAAAAAACCAAACAACTGTCCTTGGAAGAAGTGTGCTCCGTTCTTATCAGCTCTTGTGCCTCTGGTCCTCTGGTTTGCTTCCTGTGGTTCTGGCATTTTGCCAATAGATACTTTAATCTCTAAAATGTGAAAAAAAAAAAAAAGTTAGTGGCACATATTTTATACTGAATTACTTCACTAATAAGCCAGAGAAGAGCATTTGCTTTGAAAAAAGTGTTTTAACTTTGGTTTTGGCAATATATATATTATATATCTGTTCAGTGGCACTCCCCAGATACTGAAGATGTCTTAGTGAGACCTGTGCTGTAATGTCACATCACACATGGCCTGTGTTACCTCTCAGAAATAGACCATTTAGTATATATTCTTGAAAATGCATCTGAGGTACAGTTGCCAGTCTAGCACCTCACTAAAACTTACAGAAGGAGAAGACACATACTTATGTAAAAAATTACATTTTTTTTTCTGGCTGAACGAATCTTAATGTATCCAGTGGTTAAGGAATTCGTTCTTTTGACCATGTAATTTCAAGGTACCATTAAGTTCAGAAGTTCAGAATTTTTGTCAACTTGCAGCAAAGGGTTTCTCAGGAATGTGGAGACCACCATGCTATAGAGGTTATTTCACAGTGACAAGAAGCTTGGTGAGCCTTACTGAGCAATTTACATGCAAGGTGAAAGTCTCATCCAGAAAGCTAATTGTGAAGATGTCATTGTAACCATGATCATCCGGCTGTCAGGGTACCATTCATTTTGTAGTCCTCCATAACAGAAAAAAAGCATAGCAGGGAAGGTGGAGGATCTCAGCATATGGGAAGACCTCATCCCTGCAATTGCAGACT
>VZTO01000616.1:0-41550 GCA_013400615.1 Syrrhaptes paradoxus | reverse complement strand
TTACTTCACTAATAAGCCAGAGAAGAGCATTTGCTTTGAAAAAAGTGTTTTAACTTTGGTTTTGGCAATATATATATTATATATCTGTTCAGTGGCACTCCCCAGATACTGAAGATGTCTTAGTGAGACCTGTGCTGTAATGTCACATCACACATGGCCTGTGTTACCTCTCAGAAATAAACCATTTAGTATATATTCTTGAAAATGCATCTGAGGTACAGTTGCCAGTCTGGCACCTCACTAAAACTTACAGAAGGAGAAGACACATACTTATGTAAAAAATTACTTTTTTTTTCTGGCTGAACGAATCTTAATGTATCCAGTGGTTAAGGAATTCGTTCTTTTGACTATGTCATTTCAAGGCACAATTAAGTTCAGAAGTTCAGAATTTTTGTCAACTTGCAGCAAAGGGTTTCTCAGGAATGTGGAGACCACCATGCTATAGAGGTTATTTCACAGTGACAAGAAGCTTGGTGAGCCTTACTGAGCAATTTACATGCAAGGTGAAAGTCTCATCCAGAAAGCTAATTGTGAAGATGTCATTGTAACCATGATCATCCGGCTGTCAGGGTACCATTCATTTTATAGTCCTCCATAACAGAAAAAAAGCATAGCAGTGAAGGTGGAGGATCTCAGCATATGGGAAGACCTCATCCCTGCAATTGCAGACTGGATCCATCAGGTTGGAGGGGAGTGAAGGATGGACCTAGAAAAGTGGAAAATGGGATAAAATAAAATATTAATTTAGCAAAAATTGGTTGACCTGAAACTAATGAGCTTTCTCTAAGTCAGTTCCTTAGAAAACTTCATTTTTTATTCACCTATCAGGGCCTGATTCCCCCGCCAACAGGCTGCCACTAGCCAGGTGCCCATTCCCCTGTGCTAACTTGTGCTGCAGCTACTCTCATGAGTATGTCCCCTGGACACAAATTCTGCAGCCATAGGAGTAGGACTAGCATAGCACCCTCAGGAAAGAAACTGAGCAAACAGCGAGCTATTTCCATTCAGGGAAGTCCCTGAAACTTTGCTCAGCTCTCTCAAGCCCACTGATCCTGCCCAGCCATCCTCTCACACTTCCAGTTCTTTCTCCTAGCTGATGCCCTGCAGATAGCAGGACTCTAGCCTTCACCTACTCTGACTCCTGGAAGCAATCAGCCCTGTGATGGCACAATTTGTTGGGAGATGGACAGTGTGGTAGTGCAGGGCTGTGGTCCATCTGCAGCCTCCCCATTGACAATGCTAGGAGAGCAAACAAGGACAAGAAGCAGCAGGAGACAAAAAGTGGACTTACAAAGGGAGAGCACAAGTGGAAGCAGCATTTGAATGGAGAGACAGAAAAAGACAAAGGTCACACTGCCAGGAAGATAATGCCAGAAAATAAAGGATCATGGTGTTTTGCTTCTTGGGTTCATCCTCTTTACTCTTTCTGTGTGCCTTTCCATAATCTTTTTCATATTATCTTTCCTACCCTGTATTGTTTTCCTTTCCCACCTCTTAGGTATTTGCTGCCTGTTTTTCAGCATGTTTTCTGTTTACAAGCTGAAATTAAACTCTATTTGAAAATATTCAATCAGATTCCAAACACTGACAAAAACTTTGCATATTGTGTGACTGGGGAGATAGAATACGACTGTGTTCTATGCAACATTCAAAAAACACTTTAAAATACAAACTTCCCAGCAGTAGTCTTTTTCTTTAATATCTCTTCTGTAACTCATTGTTTCTAGTGAGTCATAGAATCAGAATCATAGAAACAGAATCATAGAATCACAAAATGGTTTGGGTTGGATGGGACTTTAAAGATCGAGTTCCAACCCCCTGCCACATGCAGGGACACCTTCACTAGACCAGTTTGCTCAAAGCCCCATCCAACCTGGCCTGTTTCCAGATTCTGAGGCTGAAGGTCAAAGGAACTGATCTTTCCCAAATGAGTGCTTTTGCCATTAGTTTATTGGGCAGAAGGGGGCTCTGTGATGACAGTAACTTTTTCTCAAAAAAAGATGCAGATGACATCTCCAGAAGATGCTCTTGAGCTGGCCAACTCATGCAGGATGAACTCTCTGGGGTATTCTGGTCACCTGTGGTTTCTGTCTGTCTGCTTTCACATCACTTTGCAGAACACTTTTCCAAGCACTGGGACTGCATTGGCACCTATCTTTTCTGACACGATTCTGCCACATCTTTTTATAAGCTAGGCACTTATTAGACCTAGCCCCAAATGTTTAATGTTACCCATTTTACATACAACTAAATCTGTTTATAGGGAGTTACCCATAGTTAGCAACATCTGCCTTTCTGCAAATTAAAATTAAAATCATGGCTAAGCAAATAATTTGTTCTACAATTTAGAGCCCAGTTCCTAATCACAGGTGGAGCTGTGTGTGAGTGGTCCTTTGCAAATCAGTGGGACTAATTTTACTAATAAAGTAGCACACATACTGAAGTGTTCCCTTGGGCGTCCTTTTTCATTTTCTCTATTTGTAGAACATCTCCTTTGTTTACTTAATATTCTAAATTATACAATGATTTTATGTTGCAATTTTCTGAACTGATTGTGAACTGTTTGTGTGTTAATGTGCACATTCCTTTGGAAGGAGATTACAAAAGATTATAGCAAATTAAAGCCTCTGTTTCATTTTCACATTGTGTATTTGTTATCTTTTTTCCTCCTTCTCTTCATATCTGAATACACACGTCCACCAAGCATTAATGCAGCAATCTAAATGAGAGGCTGGGCAGTTTAGGGTACTTCTGCACCAAAGGACCAGTAGTAAGGTACTGAAGTGGGCATTGGGGAGATCATTCTTAACTTTCAACCCCAAATATATGCCTGCACATCCCTTCTTGATACTCAGATATCAGTCTGACCAGGGCCACTCAAAATACTTGTTATACTCCCAAGATAAATGGAGAAAGGTAAGGAGGCTCATTACTGAAGAAAAACTACTGCGTATGTTGAGCTTACTATCCTTATGAAACACGGTCAGCGACTCCTCTTATCATGTGCATTCAACAGATGTAGTCTGCATTTCCCAAGATAAGTCCATGTAGGGCTTACACTCCGTGAAATGGGAAGCTGATGAATTCTCCAATGCCATCCGATACCTTAAGTTCCCACTTTGAGCAGAGCTCAGTTTAATTCAGTACATCAGGCTGGTTCTTTTCTTGTTGCCCTAACAAATGTTGATTGTATTTTAATGAGAATTTCTTTCCCAGCATGTAGCCTTAAATTTGGTTTTCAGCAGGTGGCTCGTGATTTACCTCAAAAGTCACCATGTAAATCCTGACAGTAGATTATACTAGGTAATAGTATAACACTCAGGCCCCGGGACTTAATCATAATAATTCATTTTCCTTTATGATTATTATTATTATTATTTAATTAATTCTGTCCAGATAAATTTGTGTCAGAAAAAGATCTTGGTCAGAGTTCTTTCTGGATTCTGAGCTCCTCTGGCCCATTATCTTTTAATTATGTCTCACTTTTGTACTTTTGTAGAGCAGTGATTTTAATTATTTTAATGAGCTTTATCACAAATGAGTGAGAGATGTAATTTCTCAGTTTCCATGCACTCTGTGAGATACTGGGCTCCCTGGGTCAGGGAAGCTGAAATCTCTCAGCACCTGACAGAATTAAATCCCAGCTTTTATGAAACGCTGTTGTGGAGAGTAACTGACTCCCATAAACCCTTTAAAGTTAACTCTCTTTCAGTTTCATATGTGGAACTGGACAAGCAAAGGTTACCAGGGTTTCTACAGCTGGGACTAACCCTGTGTGTGAACAGCTGGTTTTGAAACTGAGTAGCCCACACAATGAGTGCAAAAAAGATTACATGGAGTTTCTACATTGATTTTCAAGGTGGTTAGAAAAGGAAAGTGAATGCAGAGAATGGCACTAAGTTTAACATGTTTGCAGTTTCTCTCTGAAACAGTTTGGTAGAAATCCTAACCGTCATCTGCATACTAAACTTGCAGCAACAATTATTTAATAGGACTTCTTTAGGAAGGACTAACATTCACATGACATGAGAGCCAGTAGTTTTAAATTATGTCTTTGCAATTGTCACATCTCCCTTGTTTGCATAGCTGCGGGAATGGAGGGGCTTCACAGACGAGGTGGGAAGGGTCCACAGAAGAAGGGCCAACGACACATACATCATTTCCTTCTTTTCTTGTTCCAGAGGTTCACTTTTTTTTCTGAGGTTCACATAAAAAAGGGTGTGCCAGCAGCTGAAAAGAATCAGCTTTTTCCCTGAGATTAGTTTTACATTAATGCTACTCCACTGACTCCATCAGGATTGCTTCTGCTGTATGAGACAGGAGAACAGGAACCTTTCTCTTCTCATTACACATGCTGGGAGTTTACACAAAGGAATAAGTCTAATGTTCTAATGAATATTAATGCTATAAGAATACAGAAATTATATCAAAATATGTAATACAGAGACTTAGAAACATTAGCATGGTCTAGTGAAAAGGGAAAGCTTTCTCCTTAATATGCAATTTGCCAGCATTAAAATACAAACATATGGTGAAATAATCACCTGCAAAACAGCAGTAATAGCATAAGAATAAAAAATTACTGGTATGCTTGCAGAATCACAGGGTCTCAGAGTATGTCTTCAGGGTGCACTCACTGACCCCTAAAACATCCCTTGTTGTGTCTTAATACTGTAATAGAGGTGGTGACTTATGTGTTCTTAAGCAGAGAAAGAACAAACCCTTCAACACCGAGTAAAGTTTAGCCTCAACAGAACACACACTGAAATAAAGGCCAACAAACATCTGAACATAGCAAGCCAGTTTAGTTTCGTACACTCTCACGTCAGTATGAATATGTACTAGCAAACTGATCTGTGGCAGTGATCCTCTGCACTCTTGCTCTGAATATGTAACCTCATTTTTTACAATTGTATTGAAATACAATTTTATCCCAAGTTACAGGCAATGCTCTGCCAGGAATTTCTTTTTCTGGGGAGGGTAGAGAGAGGGTGGAGTTGCAAACCTTACATGCGTGCCATACAGTGAAGCGCATGTTTGAGAGCTAGTCGAGCCCTGACCTGTGTGCTTTCCATCTGCAATGCTAACATTTGCAGGTTGTATATTTTGAAGGGCCTATACTGTGCTCAGCACAATCTGCCTAAAAAACACATTCTAGTGTATACAGTCCTGTTCATGCCTAAATTATCCACAACACATTAATGAGAACCTGGTGCTGACTCTGTTCAAGCCCTCCTGAGGCAACCACTTACTGGGCTTAAGGGTTTACTTTTAAAGTACGGATTACTGGCTGAGACAACAAGCTTGCACCCTTGTTTAATTGATGGTGAGACAATATTTTCACAAAAACAAAGGGAAAAAATTAATATATTTTTAAATGGCTTAGGTCCTAGAACATTTTAAAATATGTTAAGCGTGAGTATAGACTCTCCTTCTTACACAAATTCTGCTTAGTATGAGAGGATGATTAAAAGGTGGCAGAAAACATTTTTACTTTCTTTGTTCTTTCTTTGTTACCTCTCCTTTTCATAGAATCAGAGAATCACTTAGGTTGGAAAAGACCCTTAAGGTCATCAAATCCAACCATTAACTTAACACTGCCAAGTTCAACACTAAACTATGTACCTAAGCGCAAAGTCCTCCATCCCCATCATATGTTTGAGAAGCCTCATATTTGCTCTATCTAGCAGTCATTTATCTACAGTCAAAATAGTTTGCTGTGCCTGGTAAGCACAGCCAGAGGACAGCAAGGTTCTGAGCACTTGCTGCATCCGTCACTGTGAGAGCCCTGAAAGTTATCACCGCAGCTTTGGACATGTGTAGCTTCTCAGGAATTACCTGGTGTCCGACTGCACAAACGCTTGCTAATACCGCAGTGGCAGAGATGCTGTGTGACTGACCGGCCAGCCTCTCTTGCCCTACAGCTACTTACCAAAGGCCATATAATTACACCCTAACCAGCATCCACTTCGGAGAGGTAAGAGGGCTCCTGTGGCAGATTTCACAGGAATGCTAAGGAGGTACAGTGCTCTAACAGGACAACTAGATATGAACTGGGTCCCAAGGCAGCCTGGCAAAATAGACCTCAACAACCTCTCACAGTTTGCTTGGAATTAATATCTGCCTTGGCCACAAGGGCCCTGACTGAATGGCTCAAGAAACACAGCATGCTCTGTATCTCTCCTCACTGTATTAGCATATTATCTTCAGTAATGCATATTAATATACTATGTGGGTAGGAATACTTTTAGACAAGGTTTTACAGATAACGCTTCATTCGAGACTATTCTGGTTCTGTTGGGCTTTTTAAAAAATGAATTTTAATTTTCTCATTCAATGGTTGTGATTTAACCACTTTATTTTTACCAAATAGATGGTAATTTTTGTTCTAGAACACTTCATGCAGTTTGTCACAGGAGGATGATACCTGTAACAGATCAACCCAAGCCTCCTCAAGATAGCTGCAGCAAGCAGCCTTCTGATCCTACCTGCACCTCCAACTGCTGACTTCTTCACCTCCTTCCTTAGGTGGCCACTGTGATGCAGAACTGGTACAGTCTGTGTCCCACTGAGCTGGCACTTTCCAGTCTGCAGCCCTGTTTGGGTACCCCTCTGGAAAGAAAGTTTTCAGATATTTCTCTTAAAAACAAGTGCTTTGATGACACTACCTTACAAGCCCCTTGCAAGTACCTGTTGGACCTGTTGGAGTGGGCCCAGAGGAGGGCCACAAAAATGATCAGAGGATTGGAACGCCTCTCCTGTGAAGAAATGCTGGCAGAGCTGGAGTTCAGCCTGGAGAAGAGAAGATTCTGGGGACACCTTATTGCAGGCTTTCAACGCTTAAAGGGGGCTTATAAGGAAGATGGGGACAAACTTTTTTGTAGGGCTTGTTGCAATAGGACAAGAGATAATGGTTTAAAACTAAAAGAGGGTAGATTTAGACTAGATATATGGAATAAATTTTTTACAGGGAGGGTGCTGAAACACTGGAACAAGCTGGCCAGAGAGGTGGTAGATTCCCCACCCTGGAAACATTCAAGGTCAAGTTGGACAGGTGACTGAGCAACCTGATCTAGTTGAAGATGTTCCTGCTCATTGCAGGGGGGTTGGACTAGATGACCTTTGAAGGTGCCTTCCAAGCCAAACTATTCTATGATTCTAAGTAGTCTGACACTCATGAACACTCATAATTTGTTTGCAAGAAAGGGAAGACTAATCTTCTGTCATTACAGGTTAGTTGACACTTTTGGGTAATAAAAGTTGAGGGAACAGCAAAAAGAATCAAGAAAACCCTGATTCATTTTGGTCTCTAATTTCTGAGCACCATACACTTTCTCCTGTTAGGTGCCTAATCCTTATTTCTGTCCTGGGAACCGAAGTCTGTGGATCTCATCTTGTGTAGTACTGGTCTGGAAAGTGCTGATATGTTCAGCTGGCCAGTATCAGAAAGTCTTGTGGCCACTCAACAGGACATAGTCCAGATTCTTGACTGTAAGACTTGGTGTGAAGGAATTAATCTTTGCTTTGTCTTTGAGTACTTAGGCTTTGCTTTTTTCTTTTCTATGTAGATCTGCAACTATGATTTTGAAGAGGCTGTTAAAGGCATTGCAATTTGCAGCCAAGGTATTTTACAATTATATTAGGATGTATTAGGGTTATATTAGAATCCTCACCTTTGTCAATTTAAATCCTGCATGAAAGAGGCTTTTGAATTTAAGTTGCTTGTATTGCATTCAGCAGGAATCAAGATGGGCTTGTCCTCATCTTGAGTTCTACTTCATACTCGATCAGGTACTACCCTTGACAGCAGCTGCCAGGATGGATTGCAGATGGAGAAAGAGACAGAGAAAATAGAGGTATCTAGGCAGGCCCAAGCCCACTCTGAGGCTTAAAGACTAACGCTGAAAGCTTACAATGGACACAGTTTTAAAAAGACAATGGCCAGACAGGCACCAGCGTAATGTGTTCCCAATAACTTAATTAAAAGATTGTTTACTATATGATGGACTAACCTAATTTTCCACATAGTATTCATAGTGGTCCAAGATTGTCTGAACTACAGGAGGTCTATTGTGAACGGTATATCTGACTGGAAAAGGGCTGAAACAGGACACTTAACAGGGTTTGTCTTATCTCAAAGCTTAGGTGTAACCAGCCCTAGAACATGTATGAAGCCATCTGTGACTTTGACAGTCAGAGGACACATCATTTAAAATGGAATAAGAACTCCTCCAAGCCCAACGGAAATATTGATATCAGCTGCAGTTTTTCTTATCTAACTGGAATGTGAACAAGCTTCTTCCTCCTTCTCCTCCTTTGATTAACTAGCAAAGTATCTTTTTCTTGACCATTCCTTAAATGTTTAAGGTATCTCACAAAGAACACTGATATTATGCCAGTGTTTATTATTCTGATGCTTTTGATGTGCATGTACTGCTTGTGAAAATGATGGGAAAATACTCAGAATAATCAGAAAACAGCATTTATACACCTGGCAGCCAAGGGGAAAGGACATTGGGAGTGCCTGTGGACATCTGTGAGGATACTGAGGAAGACAAAGCTTGCTTTCTGCTACAGTGAAGGGAAAAGATTAGGTGGGTGTGGGCAGGAGAAGGTATGATTGTTTTCTCTGCGTGACAGGAGGAGTTAGGGAAATTGTTTATTTCTTTGTACCAGTACAGGAAATGTCTTTGTTTGTACATGTATCTGTGGCACTGGAAGAGGCAAAGTCTTTCTCTCTGGCAGCAGGGATGGATTTTATTTTTATTTTTTTTCTTAGGCATAGGAAAAGGGGAGATTTATTTTTCTATCTTTTTCTGCGGGAAGGGATGAAGAGAGGTCTGTCCACATATCTACCAGCTGTTTCAAAAGGGAAAATATGTGCGGTCTGTACAGACTTCAAAAAGGGTTGAGCGTAGGTAGGAGAGTTCATTTCAATGCTGTCCCAAGCCGAGCAAATGTTCAGATATCTATTTTGGGATCTAATGACGTTCAAACCGACAAACCAGGAATTCAAAGCATTGTACTCCACAAAGCACGTTGTACAGTTTGGAAAACAAGGCAAACAACGCTCCCCCCGCACTCGCATTTCCCTCATTCTAGCTGGAGCCACTACTGACTGCAGGGCAATCCCAGCAGCTCTTTTCCCTCACTGCCTTTTTTTTAAGTTTTCAAGTTATTTACCCTTCCTCCCACGATGCTATGTCTGACAGAAGTGACCCTGAGGAGTCGGTGATCCCCCGACTTCTCCACCCCCACCCCGCCTCCCACGCACACCGCTCCCCCCGCGGCATCGCCTCCCTCCCCGCCGCCCGCACGGGCGCTGTCCGGCCGAGGGGCGGGGCTGCCCCTGCCCCGCACAGGCGGGGGGGGTGTGACGGGGACAGGGGCAGGGGCACACTGCCGCCGGCGGCCAAGATGGCTGAGACCCCGGGGGGTGACGAACGGCCCGGCGGGCACGCGCACCCCCGCCCCCCCCGCCCCGCAACCAGGGGCCGGCTCAACGCGGCCGTTGGGCGGGCGGGGAGAGGGAGGGCAGGCCGCACTCTCCACCCCGCACTGAGGGAAAGATCGGGTGCGCGGGGGCAGCGGCGGCCCGCGCCGCCACCACGGAGCGGTAGAGGAGGGGAGGCGGTGGCAGGGAGGGAGGGAGGGAAGGAGGGAGGGGAGGCGGCCGACGGGGCGGGGACTGTCCCTCCAGTACGCTGTTTGTCCCTATTCCGCCGCGCGAGGAGGAGGGCCCTGTCCGGCCGCCTTCTGCTGCCCCCTCCTCCCTGTGAGGGGACCGGGGCGACCGGGGCGGGGGCGGGGGAGGTGATGAGCTTGGGCCGGGGGCTGCCGCGGCGGCGCGGCGGCTGCTGCTGCTGCTGTTGCGGCGGAAGGCGACGGCGGGCCGTTGGAGGGTCTGTCCGGCCGGCCCGGGGCCGGGGGGATGCAGCGGAAGACGTGTCTGGGTCTGGGTGTAGCTGATCGGAGAAGAGAGGCAGCCGCCGACCGGAGAGGCCGAGGAGCAGCGGAGGAGAGCCACCCTGACATGCCTTTTCCTCTCCCTCCTCTCCAGCGGCCATGTTAACCAGAAAACCCTCAGCTAGCGCCGCCGCTGGTGCTGCCTACCCAGCCGGTAAGGAGAGGGCCGCCGCGATCGCCACTGCGCCGGGCTGCGGGGTCCCCGCTCCGCCCCTGCCGTGCTGGGCCGGGCCGGGCCGGGCCCCGGAGGAGCGGCCGGGGGGCTCGGCCGCCCCGCGGCTGCCGCCGCCGTCGCGGGGCCGTGCGTGTCGGAACAATGATCCACCCTCCTCCAGGCAACCGAGCCCGGGGGGCTGGCGGGGGCTGCGTGTTCATATCCGGCGTGCTGTTGTGCGGGGTGGCGAGTTCCCCTCGGGGAAGCGGGTGGGAAAAAAGAAAAACGACCCAGGAAAAACTGGGAATGGCTGCGTTTGCCGGAGCGGCCGCGTTTGACAGGGAGCAGCGGTGCTGGTCTCCTCTCCTCGCCGCAGACTTGTGAACTCCTGTCGGGTCTCCGGCGGCGTCGGGATTCCGCCGGGCCAGACGGCTCGGGGCGGGTCGGGCGGCCGTCCAGCCCTGAGGCGTGTGCGGGGCAGAGCCGGCTTGTTCTCCCGGTTAGGCGCCTGCCAGTGGCGGGTTAATCTCGGATGAAGGGTTTAGCCGGGCGAGCATGGCCCGCCCGCACTATTAGCCGGATCGGTGTGTGTGTGCGCCGCGGAGGTGATTAGCTTTTAATGGTTTCTGCCTGAAGCGAGGCGGGCGGCAGTGCCGGCGAAGAGCCGGTGCCGCCGCCGCCGCTCCGACGGCCGCGGTGCCTCAGGGGCCGCCGCAGCTGCCCTCCGCGCTCACCCCTCTGCTCTCTGCAGGCAGGGCAGGGGACAGCGGCCGCCCGCTGCAGTCTTCCCCGGGCACCGGAGCCGGGGTCTCCCGGGCAGGAGCTGGGACCGGCCCACCGTCGCCCCTCGCATTGCCGCCGCTGAGGGCCAGCAACGCCTCCCACACGGTGAGCCCGGGCACGGGGCGGGGGGGCTGGGGCGGGGGGGGGGAAAGGGCGTCCGGCACCGGGGGCTTGCCGCGCCGCCGCCGCTCTCCTTTCGCCCGGTGTCCCCCGCGGCGGGACCGACCCCTCGTGGGCAGTCTGGGGCGGGAGAGGGCAGGAGCCCCGCCGGTGCGGGCACCCCATCCAGCCTAAGGAGGCGGTTGGTGCATAAGCAAAGTGTATTTAATTTCTGCAGACTCCAGTCAAACGTGCATGTTTGTTGTGTGGCTGGAACCCTGTGACTGCACTGAGAAGCAGTGTTCTCCCTCCCCAGCCCTCCTTCAGTCTGGTTTTGTGTCTCATTTTTAGTGACAAATTTGATCTTCCACACTCACACAGATAAACTGTTCTGGTAAATGCATTTTTTGAGATGACATTATTTTGGCAGTGAGGTTAGTCACTGTGATTAAAGGGTTACATGAACTGTGGTGAAAAATGAAGGCTGCTCTCTCCTTACATGTCTGATTAGCTCAGACAGATAACTGTCTNGTGACGGGGACAGGGGCAGGGGCACACTGCCGCCGGCGGCCAAGATGGCTGAGACCCCGGGGGGTGACGAACGGCCCGGCGGGCACGCGCACCCCCGCCCCCCCCGCCCCGCAACCAGGGGCCGGCTCAACGCGGCCGTTGGGCGGGCGGGGAGAGGGAGGGCAGGCCGCACTCTCCACCCCGCACTGAGGGAAAGATCGGGTGCGCGGGGGCAGCGGCGGCCCGCGCCGCCGCCACGGAGCGGTAGAGGAGGGGAGGCGGTGGCAGGGAGGGAGGGAGGGAAGGAGGGAGGGGAGGCGGCCGACGGGGCGGGGACTGTCCCTCCAGTACGCTGTTTGTCCCTATTCCGCCGCGCGAGGAGGAGGGCCCTGTCCGGCCGCCTTCTGCTGCCCCCTCCTCCCTGTGAGGGGACCGGGGCGACCGGGGCGGGGGCGGGGGAGGTGATGAGCTTGGGCCGGGGGCTGCCGCGGCGGCGCGGCGGCTGCTGCTGCTGCTGTTGCGGCGGAAGGCGACGGCGGGCCGTTGGAGGGTCTGTCCGGCCGGCCAGGGGCCGGGGGGATGCANCCGTCGCGGGGCCGTGCGTGTCGGAACAATGATCCACCCTCCTCCAGGCAACCGAGCCCGGGGGGCTGGCGGGGGCTGCGTGTTCATATCCGGCGTGCTGTTGTGCGGGGTGGCGAGTTCCCCTCGGGGAAGCGGGTGGGAAAAAAGAAAAACGACCCAGGAAAAACTGGGAATGGCTGCGTTTGCCGGAGCGGCCGCGTTTGACAGGGAGCAGCGGTGCTGGTCTCCTCTCCTCGCCGCAGACTTGTGAACTCCTGTCGGGTCTCCGGCGGCGTCGGGATTCCGCCGGGCCAGACGGCTCGGGGCGGGTCGGGCGGCCGTCCAGCCCTGAGGCGTGTGCGGGGCAGAGCCGGCTTGTTCTCCCGGTTAGGCGCCTGCCAGTGGCGGGTTAATCTCGGATGAAGGGTTTAGCCGGGCGAGCATGGCCCGCCCGCACTATTAGCCGGATCGGTGTGTGTGTGCGCCGCGGAGGTGATTAGCTTTTAATGGTTTCTGCCTGAAGCGAGGCGGGCGGCAGTGCCGGCGAAGAGCCGGTGCCGCCGCCGCCGCTCCGACGGCCGCGGTGCCTCAGGGGCCGCCGCAGCTGCCCTCCGCGCTCACCCCTCTGCTCTCTGCAGGCAGGGCAGGGGACAGCGGCCGCCCGCTGCAGTCTTCCCCGGGCACCGGAGCCGGGGTCTCCCGGGCAGGAGCTGGGACCGGCCCACCGTCGCCCCTCGCATTGCCGCCGCTGAGGGCCAGCAACGCCTCCCACACGGTGAGCCCGGGCACGGGGCGGGGGGGCTGGGGCGGGGGGGGGGAAAGGGCGTCCGGCACCGGGGGCTTGCCGCGCCGCCGCCGCTCTCCTTTCGCCCGGTGTCCCCCGCGGCGGGACCGACCCCTCGTGGGCAGTCTGGGGCGGGAGAGGGCAGGAGCCCCGCCGGTGCGGGCACCCCATCCAGCCTAAGGAGGCGGTTGGTGCATAAGCAAAGTGTATTTAATTTCTGCAGACTCCAGTCAAACGTGCATGTTTGTTGTGTGGCTGGAACCCTGTGACTGCACTGAGAAGCAGTGTTCTCCCTCCCCAGCCCTCCTTCAGTCTGGTTTTGTGTCTCATTTTCAGTGACAAATTTGATCTTCCACACTCACACAGATAAACTGTTCTGGTAAATGCATTTTTTGAGATGACATTATTTTGGCAGTGAGGTTAGTCACTGTGATTAAAGGGTCACATGAACTGTGGTGAAAAATGAAGGCTGCTCTCTCCTTACATGTCTGATTAGCTCAGACAGATAACTGTCTTTCCTAGAAATAGCTAGCACTGTACTTGGGGACAATGATTGGATGAATCCGACTTTATTGCTGCAGTAGTTTACCTAAAGAAATAAGCATTGATAGCATGAAAAGGTTGTTATTTTCTGGTTCTGTGGTATTTCACAGTATCTTCCACTCCTAGTTAATCTATGAGGAATGAAACTTCCCAAGTACGCCACTATATATGGATGAGAGAGGGTATGTCTGTCCTGAAGGCATGACAGCATAGAGAGAGAGGTCTATATACTGTCACATTAACACTAAATATCTGAAATTTTTATTGCATGCATTTCCTTTTAAATTATGAAAGATTTCATACTGACCCTGAAAGGCATTGATGGCATACTTTATTGGAATTAGTGAGTTCTTCATGGATGCTCACGTACTATCTTTGTAAATATATGGCAGAGCTTTAAATGGTAATGTGATTATGGGCCAGCGGAAGGTGAAACTATATGTTTAGATATTAGTGTTCCAGTGACTTTCTATGTAGCTTCAGGGGTAAAAGCATCTTATTCAAATCCATTTATAGAAAGAATTGGCTTAAATTAAAAACAAAATCAGTATATGTAGGATATTCTCAAAAGGAATGATGAATATTGTGCAAATTCAGGGTGGAGCTGCATACTTGAAATTAACATCATTGTGTATTTATGTAACTGGGGTATATATCTGAATTGTTTGCTAGTGTCAAGGGCCAATCTTTACATTCATGTACCAGTTAAGTGCTGGTTGATTTTTAGAGTTGGGGCAGCAATGTATTGGTTTATAAAAACAGAAAAGAAGGATTGTAGTACAAACAGCCTGGACACCAATCATGAAACTGCACATTAGAGATGGGCGTGCAAATAACAGGGGCCCACATGTAACAGAGCCCAGACTTAATTCAGGATTTGTGAAAGCATGGTGGTCCAGCCATATATCTGGGACTACTTACTAATTTTGGAAGTACAGAACTTTGGTATTTTTATATGTATATTTATATGTGTGTGTGTATTATATATGGTGGTTGTGCATATATACATACATATATAAAAATGAAGTCTTTATGAAAGCATGCAAGGAGTGTTCAAGTATTGCATTTCTGTGTTTTGAGTATTTTTATACACATATCATTGTGTATGTATGCATATGTTTATATACAGCACTTATGCATGTGTATATATATATATATACATATAGAGATGAAATACTTATGGAAGCACACAGGGATGATCAAGCATTATATTGCTGTTTCATGTCCCTTTAGGTTCTGACTGTTGCAAACTCTGCCTTTCCTTTGTGATACAAAGCCTGCTTTACAGTATTTGTTTAGCCTTCGGTACTACTACAGAAATACCTCAGACTGCCTTTCTGAATTTCATAGGTGGTTATTTTGTGGTTGGCTAACATAACTTTTTGTGGTGAGGATCAGATGTGACATCAGAAAGCTGGATTTTAAGCTAAAAAAAAGGGCTAAATCTATTATGTGATCTTTCTATAAACTTCAGGCCTACTGACCTCAGCTGACATGTTGGTTTTGCATCCCACTGCTTCCTCCAATCAGATCTATTTAAAATGGAGCATTTCAGTTTTCTTAAACCGCTTTCCTGCTTTGTGTTCATTTGCTTATTCTGTTTTTATCCCTCTTGTATCTATGTGACTTCTGTAATAGCTAAAAATTGAGAGTATTTCTCTTTGTGTTTCAAACTTTCAGAAGGTATAGTTTGCTCAACTTGCTGGTTGCTGGATGTAAATGTGTGCCTTGTATATACACTAGGTGTGAAGAGAGACTGAAATTGAAGATAGTTTTTCATTTAAGCTAACAAGTTTTTATTTTAATTCATACAGAGAAGAAGTCCACTACCTGTCATATTTCTTAGAGCAGTGAGTTGTGTGATCTAGACTCTAGCGGAACTGTTGTCTCCTGCTTTCAAGTGAAGTTTCATTGTTTGGTAGAATATAATAGCTTGGGAGAGCGTGTGTAGAAGGGGGGAAGATGCTATTTTACACAGACATCATGTAAAGGGGCAGAGGTTTTGGCTGCAGTTTCTTTGTTGCTAAGCAGGCTGTTGTGTATTGTACCAGGGAAAGGCTCTGTTTATTTTTTAAAAAGTTGTGGCTTCATCCTGGGCTTATTCATGTCTGCTTCCATCCCTGACTTTTTGGCTCATGGTGGAAAACACAAACTCATTTCCAACCCCTTGTCCTCTTAATTTTCCTCTCTGAAGTCACTGCTTTCTCTTTTGAAGCCTTAAGTTCTTGCCTTGTTGTTCAGAACCTTTTTCTGTTCACTCACTCCTGTTTCACAATGGTGTTCTTATATCCACTTGACATGCTGCAGTGGAGATTATCTTGCTTGCCTGCTGCTCTGCTCATGTAAATCCCCACCCATCTGTGAGTCCCTCTCCCATACTCTTGTTTCTGTCTTCTGCCTACTTCCATCTCTGTTCTTTCTTATTTGGCATGAATCCCTGCATTCTGCACTCTTCCTGTTTCTCTTGCACTGAAGCAGTCTCGATCTTTTTCTCCTCCTGTCTATTACTGTAACAACAACCCATTTACAGTGCATGATTCAGTGCCCTCCCTCTTCAAGCCCTTTCTAAGATTTCCCTACAGCATGTCAGTTTTCTTTTTTGACTGGAGATGAATGACTGTCCATACACTTTTGCATTCAGTCTTAATCTTAAAATTTAAAAATTAAAAATTTAAAAATAATAATTTACATTATAATGGAACAGAGATTTCCAGAATCTGTTAACATGAAGATCTGGTGCAAATTTTTATTGTGGGCAGCTGCTTTAAGACAGGTTAAAGCGAAGAAAATACCTTCCTATTGCTGTGTTTTCCTGTAATAAATTGCCACAGAAATGCTCTCGTGCTTGAGTGGAAATAACTATACAGTCATGACCTAGACTTTGCTATATCTAGATTTCTTTGGATGTTTCTTTTTCTACATAAAACTTGGGTCTAGCTGGAATATGAAGCTATCCTAACTTTTCATTGGGGGGGGCTCTGAAATTTGGGTTCTAACAGTTGGTGACTGTGTTGTGGGGACTGCAGTACATCTGGGCACATCTCTTCTATGTGTACACTTCAGCTTACCTGAAGGTTTCAATTTAGTGTACGCTGATTGTCCTTTTGATTTTCAACGTGCGTAATACATGCAAAGTGTTCCAGAAGTATTCAGACTTATTGCATCTGCATGGTCCTGAAAGAAGGAAAAAAGTTTGAGTCAGTATCACTCTTGAGGAGTAGTTCTGTCTGTGAAAATACTTGCTGTATAAAGTCAAAGTTAACTTTTCAAAAAGTCAGCTTATATAGACTAGATATGACAGCAGCAAAAAAATCTGTGTTTTTTTCTACAGCTCTTTTTGAACCACAAGCTCTTTAGGACAAGGGCTTAGTCTTTTTGGATGTAAAAAACACATAATAAAACTATTATGATAATCCTGCATTATTATTATCCTGCTAATTAGCAACTATTTTTAGTTCTGAACAGGGGCATGCTGTTGAATTATTTTTTCAAGGAAAAAAAGACCTTTTGAACATTCGCTCAGGCAGGCTGTAGTCAACAAAATAGGCAGTGAAGCATGCTACAGATGATACCATATTCCTCTAGCATATTAGACACAATAGGGCTGAAACTGGCATGCACAGAAGTGCTGTGAAGAAAAGGGTATATAGTGTACCATTCATTCTTCAATTAAGTTACTACTTTGGAACACTCTCCCTTGTCCTCATCTATGCAAAGTAATGGCAGTTACACACTTGTTATTCCTGTGTGGTATTTCAGCATGCCATCATGGTTGCCTTAATTTTATAAACCTTTTTAGATTCTGATTGATATAAACAACTTTCTTTCTGCGATTTTGCTCAAAATAAAATGATAATATATAGCTGAAGCATATGTCTGTCTTGGATAGTTTGTAGGGTGCTAGTATCACCCCACGTGACTTTTACAAAGATGGAATATGGTACAATTACATAGTGTCTTGATGCTTTTGGAGGATAGAGTTGAGAAAAGGTATATGCTCCTGTGGTGTTCAGTCCTATAGTTATAGTCTCATAGAAGCTCTTGTAACAGACCATTGCACTGGCTGAGTGGTACCACAGAGGAATTGTTAATCAATTTGCCTTCTTGTTAGCAGGGTGGACTCAGTTTTATGCTACTTCTATGTTGTTATAGGCCTGTAGTCTTACTACTGTTCTACTTCTGTCCTTAAAACCATTTGTGAAAATTAAACAAAAAACCAAACCCCAAACACTCCCACCCACTGCAAAAAAGTGTGGCTTCTTTTAAATTTTGCTTCATGTCCCTACTTCAAAGGTTAGATTTTTCGGCACAGCCACTAACTTCCATAAACTGTGCAAACTAAAGTTAAAGCAGAATTGTAGCAGCAATTTTGGAGTTATGAAAGACTACTGAGAGAGGGGAAAAAAAAACATTGTAACATTTGCTGGCTTGTAATTGATGTTGCCAGAAGATTCAGAAAGATTAGTTCTTTGACTTCAAGCTTACCTATTATTTCCATATGTTTTATGGAGAAATGTGTACATCAGTAAGTTTTTGAAGATGTGCACTATAAAAAGATGTAAATCTTTAAGGCGTAGATGGGTCTGAGCAGAGGCAGTAAAATACATAAGAAGTCAGCTGCACTGTGCGCAGGTAGTCAGCTGTGTAGGTTGTTGGTTCTGGAATTTACAAACCCATCTGCAGAAGCAAGAGAGAGCTGCATTGTAAACCTCTCGGGCTTATGGTTTCCGACGAAAGGCTGATAGAGCTTCTGTGTACCGTGAACAGTTTGGTAGTGGACTTAGAAGGCTGGAGTCCTTGATAGCTTCCTAAGCCCACTAGTTGTGGTTCAGGGAATTTACAGCGTCACTAGTGAAGCCTGTGGAGCTTGTAAACAGTGCAAGCCCGAACTTGACAGCAACCTCAAACACCCAGTAGCCAGAAGTAGATAGGCAGAGCAAAGGGCTGGTGAGAATCCAACCCTCAACCAGGTTGGAAATAGAAGAAGTGGTGATTCTTGTGCAGGCAGTACCCTGAGATAGGGAAGGTCCGTTCTTCATACTGACTTTGTGGTTGTGATGTGTCTGATAGTTCTGAAACTCCTGTTGGGGTTGTTGAAATAAAAGTGATCTCTCTTCTTCCTCACAACTTTTGGAATAGAGCCTGTGCTAATTTGATGTATTTTCTTTCACAAAGAAAACCAGTGCTACTGTCTGCATCTGCTTTTGCATTCCCAAGTAGCAGCTGACTGAAACTGGCAAAACCGGTCACTTTGGATTTGGGGTGAAGCTGGGATAATGCTGGTGATTTAATTCTGCTGCTTGGAAGAAAAAGCCAACCTGTGAGCAGCATGAGAAACCATGAGGCTGCCTGAAGGTGCAGGAAGCAGAGCTACATGATTTACACTTTAGAATGTGTTTGCAGACATACTTATAGTGAAAATAACTCTTTAGTTCCTGTTCAGAGTGGATAAATGTTTGGTTTTTCTAAGCTCTGATACAAACCAGATAATTGAAGTTTGAAGAATTCCCCAGTACATTTATTGAAACAAGTTGCTTAGGAAGGGCAGAAAGTAGTTAACTCTGGGAACAGGTGACTCAAGTGAAAAAAAAAATAATTCCAGATGTGAACTGTGGCAATGAGTATTTGGGTTAAGAAATTCTTAAAGATGTTTTTTTTCTTTATGCTCTTTCTTCCTCATTGTCTGTATGTTAGTATTGTCTGCTCCTGGCTTGTCCAGGTATGTTCTGCTTTGTTCAACCAGTGCTGCAGAAGAAACATTTGTACCTGGAATTTCCTATCTTGAGTACTTGTAGTCTGTACAGTTACTCTACTGATTCATTGTGCATTTCTTACTTATGCAGTGTTGCAGTACTGCGTGTGCTGAACCTCCCAACATCTTACTGATTAGATCCGGTTCTTCTGAAATGCATCATGTGGCAGCTCTTGGGGCAAAATCAAATTTTTTTCAGTAACTGCTGTTTATATAGAGGATCAGGGTGACCTGCAGTGCATTTCAAACTTGACCTGAAGGAATTCCCTGTAGGCATTATAGGCTCATTAAGTCCCGTTGATGTTTTAATTCCTGGTGCTTTTGAGACATCAGACTAGGAAGGTGATTAATGTTGGTATCCCATATATCTTCACTATGCTTAAATGTTACAAACGTCTTTGCTCTGAATTGCAATTGTGTGGTAAAGCTTTCTATAACATTGGTCAAATTTGATAGTGTAAGCCTAGGTTGCTCTGCAAATAAACGTACACAGTCAAACTGCAATGATGAGATAAAATGGACCAGTTATTCAACATGAGTCAAAATGGAATCAGAAGAGCAGTGAACTCAGCAAAAGCCATCCCTGCCATCTCTTGTTCTTACGTTGTGTGAGTTTGAGAGCTGCAAATTTCAAAATATTATCCAAAGGTGAAGCTGGTGTCCGGCTGGCTACTCCTTGGGAACAAGCTACTGAATTTACAAAAACATGCTTCTGCCATGTTGGACTGATACCTAAACAGAAGGACAAAGTATGCTAGAATCTGTGTTGCGTGTCCTGATTTTCTCATTAGGAAGCACTTCTGCGGTTGCAGCACAGATTTCATTGCCTCATATCACAGCACACAACTGTCATTTTCTGATTTGATTTCAGCAACCTTAAGTGAACAGGGAATGTGTTTTCCTTAGCTGCCTACAAAAAGTAAGGTTTAAATTAAAAGTGCTCTCAACCCTGTCTTGATCATCTGTCTGACAGTATCAGTGAACTTTTGGTTAGTAATTTGGCATAAATATTAAGACTGGTGAATCAGCTGGAGAGACAGCAGGGGAATTCTTCCCACGTTTGTATAAGACCAGGCAGAAGACAAACTAATTATCCTCTACTTCAGAGCAAATGAGGAATTCTAAGGACAGCTATTTTAGTGGCAAGTATATGCTTGTAAATTTCTCATTTCTCCTTAAAAATACCAGGTTTTGAGCAATAGTTGTTTTCACATCCCAGTTGTTCCAGTGTTTGCTTGAAAATGCTGAATGCTGCTGTTTATTCCCTTGTGAAAACTGTCATGAACAAATGTAATTTCTAAAATCAACTAAACCTTTTTTCCATTCCTTTAAAATAAAGGGGTTTTTTTTGTGTTCTTCAAGACAAAGCTCAAGTCTGTATCAGGCCCCAAATCTCATCTTGGTTAAAAGTTATTATAAGACTGGTTTGGGCATGTGCTAAAGGATATGCTTATGCTTTATTGATCTGAACACTGTGCTGAATAGTGACTGTCTCAATTGCAAACTGAATGACATCTCTTGAACTTCAGAAATGTGCAGATTCTTTTCCTCTTTCTGCATGTCACAACACATTCCTTATTGCTCAAAATTTTATCTGGAGCTTTTGAAATACAGCAAATTTAGGAACAAGTTAAAATCTTGATTTCTGAGAACAGGTGACTAAAAGAGCTGTAGCCATTTAAGCTCTAGCAGGCTTTATATATTGATATCCTCCATCAATAAAACTGCTACTATGTTCTGTAAAGTCTAATTTAATGTCCCTCAAACATACTTCTTGATGTCACGGGACTGTTGCCTTGAAGATTCCTTGAAGGAATTGTTAGCTTATCATGGTAGCACATCTGTGATTGCCTTGTTGCGAAAATTTCAGAGAGTCATGAAAGTGTCATTTGAGAAACAAGGATCTGGAAAATGTAATAGCATCTTCTCAGTGTTACAGTATATGTGCAGTATTTTTTAGATTATCTGTAGACAGGTAACTTCTGAGAATAGAGCTTAGTTTTGAGGTGATTTAGGCAGGATGTCAGGTTGCAGAATGAATAGAATTCATTCATTTCTTGTTAACTGGGTATGTATTTATTTTCAATTTTAGGTTGGAGGCAGTAAGCACACAATGAATGAGCACCTCCATGTTGGTAGCCATGGACAAATCCAGGTTCAGCAGCTCTTCGAAGATAATAGTAACAAGAGGACGGTTCTGACGACACAGCCAAATGGACTTACAACGCTAGGCAAATCTGGATTGCCAGTGGTTCAGGACAGACAGTCAGAGAGTGCTCACAGACGACAAGGGAGCTCCAGCTCTTTAAAATCTACAGATGGAACAGGGAAAGTGAAAGCCTCCGTTTTGACACCAGAGCAGGCAATGAAGCAATACATGCAAAAATTAACAGCTTTTGAGCATCATGAGATTTTTAGCTACCCTGAAATATACTTTTTNTAACATGTTGGAAAACTTCACATTCCGCAGCCATATCTGCATGACATTTGAATTGCTGAGCATGAACCTGTATGAATTAATCAAGAAAAACAAGTTTCAGGGCTTTAGCCTGCCTTTGGTCCGCAAGTTTGCCCACTCAATTTTACAGTGCTTGGATGCCTTGCACAAAAACAGGATAATTCACTGTGACCTTAAACCTGAGAACATTCTGTTGAAGCAACAGGGTAGAAGTGGTATTAAAGTGATTGATTTTGGCTCAAGTTGTTATGAGCATCAGCGTGTCTACACTTACATTCAGTCACGATTTTACCGTGCACCTGAAGTCATCCTTGGTGCTCGTTATGGGATGCCCATAGATATGTGGAGCTTGGGCTGTATTCTAGCAGAGCTTCTCACTGGTTATCCACTTTTACCTGGAGAAGATGAAGGTGACCAGCTGGCTTGTATGATTGAGCTATTGGGCATGCCTTCTCCAAAACTCTTAGATTCGTCCAAGCGAGCCAAAAACTTTGTGAGCTCTAAGGGTTATCCCCGCTATTGCAGCATCACAACCTTGTCTGACGGCTCTGTAATACTTAATGGTGGACGCTCTCGGAGGGGAAAACTACGTGGCCCACCAGAGAGCAGAGAATGGGGTAATGCATTAAAGGGATGTGATGATCCCCTGTTCCTTGACTTCTTAAAACAGTGTTTAGAATGGGATCCTGCTATCCGTATGACACCCAGCCAGGCTTTGCGGCATCCCTGGCTAAGGAGACGGTTGCCAAAGCCTCCGACTGGAGAAAAGGCTGCAGCGAAGAGAATTACAGAGAGCACTGGTGCTATAACGTCAATTTCCAAGTTACCTCCAACCTCAAGCTCAGCTTCAAAACTGAGGACTAATTTGGCACA
The DNA here is from genome assembly GCA_013400615.1 of Syrrhaptes paradoxus. Lineage (NCBI taxonomy): Eukaryota > Metazoa > Chordata > Aves > Pterocliformes > Pteroclidae > Syrrhaptes > Syrrhaptes paradoxus. The sequence continues at coordinate 19,064 of VZTO01000616.1, read as the reverse complement.
GATGACAGATGCCAATGGGAATATTCAGCAAAGGACAGTGTTGCCAAAACTTGTTAGCTGAGTTTGAAAAACCCAATGCTGTTAACATGAGAGATACAATGTGGCTGAGCCTTATCTATATGAAAAAGTAGCTCAGATATAAATTTTTATTTGCTCAATAACTTTATTCATTTGTATCTTTCAGCACTCATTTTAAAACATGTTGATTTTGTTTTTATAAAAACACGGGGGCAATGCTTTAAGTTTTTATACTTATTTTTTAAAATGTTTGTCTTCTACAGTACAATTAGCCTTACTGTAACTAGTGTGACAACAGTAATAAACATCAGTGGCAGGCCACTGATTACAACATGACTGTCATGCATTGCAGCGTGGTGTCAAAGGTGTTAATCTTTCTCTTCCGTGGTTCATATTAGGTTTTACCTGGGGTAAATTTGTAAGACTCTACCTTTTGGATTTTGTGAGTATGGGTCTTGATTCTGCAAACACTCACACCTACACCTGACTGGATTCAGGGAGAATACTCAAAGAAATACCTGTAAACTTGTAATTTGAAGTGGAACCTTAGCATGCTACATTGTCATCTTCTGAATGGTAGCCCAGAGAAAGTAGTGGTATTACTAATGATACAGTCACCTGCTATGGAATGCTTTCTCTATCCAAAAGTAATGTTTTTTGATTAAAGTGAGCATTGAAATATAATGCAAAACCCGAGAACTTCCAGGGCTAAAATGACTCTCTTACCTTGCATGCTGTGTGGTAGAGTGAGGGGAACAGGCAGTGTGAGAAAGAATGAATATGGAAGTGTGTCTGTACCTCTGAATCTGAAAGTGACTGATGGGTGGGTAAACCAAAATATTCTGGACTGCATTTCAGGTATATGACATTGAGCATTCACTATGGGCTTCTCTTATGGTTCTTTTTTTCCTCTCCTGTTTTATTTTCTCTCCTAATGCGCAGCTTGGTCTCCCTAAATCACATAGGCAGAAGTGTGCATTCTGTCAGTTTTATACTGTAACTTCTAGACTGTTATCCTACATGGGTTTCATAGATTGCTTTTATTTCTTATGACAATGTCTGAGCAACTGTAGTCTCTTTGGTACATTTACACTTCAGATCAAATCTGCATGTAGGGGCAAACACTGTTCCTACGTTGCTTGTTGTGGAAAAGTACTTCACCTTAGACAGCATAACTGTAGATCCTTGGTGGGAAGCTTTTCAGTTGGTCGATGGGATCCTAGATACTTTCTAATAAGGGAGAATTATCAAAGAAAAGGTAAATATTTGGAATTTGATTTTATCTTTGGTGTCTGTAGCTGAAAATTACTTTGATGGAACGGTTGGAGATATGTGTAGATTTGTTCACGTTTGTGTTTGTGCTCATGCTTGTTTTTTCTTTTTTGCTTTGAGCTGTATTCATGCAAGAAAGATGGTCTTTACTGAGGAATAATGTTGAGACCCATGAGAGAAATATTCGTGCATTGTAACATGTTTTCAACAGGAACAGATTGAAATGTAAGATCAGTAATTCAGCATGTACAATGATTGTGGTCTACATTGGATGTACAAAACATATGAAAAGGGAATTTTTAACAAAGTAGAACGTAATCTAGAAGGTTTATGGATGTTAGAACAAGACATACTAGAATGGATTGCATTAAACCTCAGTAACTTTACTATAAGCAACATTTATATGCACAGATTTTACTGAGTTACTTGTACAAATTATGAAAAACACTTAAAGCATGGTCCCCTGAGAGGCCAAGAAAGTTTCCGGTTAAGTTCTCCTTCATATTCATTAATTTACCACTTATGGCNAAAAAAAGATCCTTTCCTGCCTCTAGTCAAATTAAATTATTTAGTGTTAAATGTTCACATCTTTATACAATGTAAGTGCAATATGTAAACATGTATGAAATCATGTTAAAAATGAAATATAGTAATAGAACTAAGAAAAGTGGCTTTTGGAATATGAATATCCAGTAAGTTATGGTCAGTAAATTTGAAGTCTGGAAAAGAGCTATATTAATTTTCATATAAAATTAACTGACTCTGCTGTGGGAATACAATACTGTGTATTTTTCTACAGTAAGGAACCTTTACTTCCTCCACCATCTACTTGGCTTTACGGCTTCTTTCTACCTTAACTCTTCCTGCAAAAGTTAAAAAATAGGGATGCTTATGTTAGGGTCGGAAGAAGAATCACCTCCCTTAATATATTTTAAAAGGAACATTGATACATGTTCCTGCCTTTCATGGCAGTTTAAAGTGAAAACATTCATAATGTTCATGGGTCATTAATGGGCTAAAACCACTAAATTTTCTTTTTCATGTAACCAGTTCTTAATGCCAATAATGCATTTATGATCCACCTTCTTCATAAATGCTACCGGAAACTTTAAGGCCAAAATATAGTGTGCAGAGCTATTTTTTTAACCCAGATACAGTGGAACTTCCTCTATACTAAAGGAGCAGCTACATCAAGGTTTTTTAAGTGATGTAGCTGCTTTTTATTGTAGCTTATTTATACCTGTAAAAAAGGAGGGAGGGGAGGAAAAGACGTTGCCTCTTGTTTTGATGTGATTTTATTCTAAGGGCTCTGATAATTAGGCTGATAGAAGTTGGCTTGGAAACAGTGCTTAGTCTCATATGTTACCATTGTCTGGGGACTTCTGAGCTATTTTCAGATTTAGTAATAGCACAGTGTTGTCTTGTCTTTGGTTGCAGTCTCACTTGGCTCAGTTTCTTGCACCACTGGAGTGTTCATTACCCCTTAAGTGTATTGGAACAACAGAGTGATGCAAGATGTGTAGATTAACAATAGAGGATGGATTGTGCCCTTGGTGTTAACAATGTGCCTTTTGTTACAAATGCCGTGTTGTAGGGCATGCATCTTGGCCTCTTTAACCCTTTGAATACTGGATAGTAGGGATGAAATCTATTTTTAAATGCTATACCTGTCTTAAAACATCCCGTAGATGATCGAGGCCTTAATAGAAACAATAAGGCAATCACACTGCTCCGGTGGAGAGGACACACTGTTCTTGTAGTATGTCTCATTAAGGGGTTAAAGATGGCCCTTCCTCATTGGTTGTACTTTCACATCAAATTGATTTTTTTTTTTTTAATAAATTTTTGTTATGGTGACACTAGACAGAAATCAACTGTATTTGTAAAAATTTACCTCAAACTCTTTAGTTTTATAGTGTGATTTAATCCCAGGGCATTTGGTATGAACCAAAGTGCATTCCTTTTATATGCGCCTGGCTCTTATAAAGGTGGCCAGGGATTTTTACAATTTGGGTGCAAGGCACTTAAGCCACTTTTAACTTGGTGGGTGGTTTGGAGTTATAAATGACTTCACGGGAATGTTGAAAACACTTTAGACATAAGTAGCATTGGGCAATATTAGAATCTTTGGGAAAGGGTGCGCATTATTTAATGCTCTCCATTTTTTAGTATTTTTTTTCCATCAATAATATTTGTGATAAGTACAAAAAGAACTCTTTTTTCCACTCAGCAAAGATTAGAATATTGCCCAGTTTAATGCTATCGTAGCATTTAAATAAAATAACATTTGTGAATTATTGTTTCTAGGGGCTTGTACATCTCTGCTACAAATTGTAATTACTCAGTTCGACTGCTACAATTACGTCTAAGCAGTAGCTTGGGTTTTTATTGGGCAATGACTTAGACACGTGACTGTAATATGCTGCAACTGTGTGTACTGAAAACATGTGAAAAACGATTGAATGTGGACTGTGTATATATGTATGTATAATTTTCTGTGAGATGCTGCTGTTGCCACTTAACATTAAAGATGTTGTAGTGGGTTTTAATCCTAGTGGCCAGTTTTATGATACTGTATGTATTGTACAGCTGATGACAGGAGTTAAGACTGTTCTAGTGAATATTTGTTACATTTTATTGTTGTGGCCAGAGATCATTTCAGAATAAAATTTTATGTCCTACTTTACTTCTCTCCACTGTAGTTTGGGTTTTTTTCTGCTCATAAAGAGAGCCCTTGGCATGTTGGCATTTCTTAGACACGTAAAGGCCTTCTCCTGGCCTGCTGAAATCAATGCCAGCAGTGCCTTTGTCCTCCAGCATGCTTACTGGTGTCTCTATATAGTAATGCCGCAGCGCTGGAGGATGGCTTTTCTGCTGCTTTATTTGTCTTGACAGCCTTGAATATTGCCCAAAGGCTGCTTTTGCCCTGAGGTTTCTAAAGTTCTTCTCAGGACTTAGAAAGTAACATATTTTGTATTTTTATTTGCCCCGTAGTTGAAAGAAAACATCTTCGGTGGGAATTTTGCCTGCATGAATATTTTAAATTTTTTTTAGCTGCTTTTAAAAGATTTTAAAAAAATAACAATAGGTGTGATTTTATAAGAGACGTTTGATTGGGAAGGGTGCAGTGTGTATTCTTTCTCTTAAAACTGCTTTAAAAAAACCCAGATTTCTGCACTGATTCTTGAGTCAGACTGACTTTTCAGAACTTGTCAGCCTTTGTGAAGTCCCAGGATAATGAGAACACACTACACAAAGCTGGTAGGCTAGACTGAGCTAAATTCTGTTCACATATATCCAGAGTAATTTCACTGTTTAGCACAGAACTGTCTTGTGAGTAATTGGCCACATTCTGTTCTTGGTAATGTCAATGTACACCCAGAGCAGTTTCACTGAAAAGCTTTCTGATTCAGGTGAGTCCGGGCTGAAATAAAGGGATTTTAACTGCACTTCAGTGTCTCCTTTTCAGCATAGCTGGGAGATTCCAGAGCTCAAAAAACACCAAACCTACCTAATATAGATAAACACAGTTTACAGCCTCAAAGAGCAGCAAGCCAAAAATTACATCTGTGTGGATAAGAGCTTGTTTGTTAACTACTGTGTTCTTCTGAGGACAAAGGCTTTTTTTTGTTATTTTAGCTTTTTTATGGATTTATTTTCCTTTGAATCTTTCGCTCCCCCTCTCCTCCAGCCATCTATCCCCCTTGCCAACTCTTGTACGCTTCTGTCACATCTGTTTTTTCTGTCACGTCTGTTTTTTCATTTGAAGAGGGGTAGGGACCATCTCGCCTGATTTCAGTTGTCTGAAATGGGTACTGTGCCATTTCCTGAAAGTCACAGTAGCTGGTGGGGAAAACTGCATTGCCCTCTGCCAGCACTGCTGCCTCCCTGGTCTCTGATAGAGAGCTTAGGTCCCCTGTCTAAAATGGGGCCCTCAGAATCCCACCCTGTAGTTGCCGTTATCTCCACAGTACTTATTTTTGTGAATAAATTGTTGATTCCTTTGGATGTCAGTTGTGCTGCTTTTTCTTTCTTTTTTTTTATTTTTTATTTTTTTAATGACAAACCAAGTAAAGAATGTGGGAAGTGTAATTATGATCAGGTACCATGTTCTTCACTTCTAGGTGCTGCTGCTTTTCTTAAAAATACCATTTTGTCCCATTTTTTAAAGATCTCCTTACTGAATGATCCAGCATGAATTTCACTCTGCCTCAGAACCTAAGAAATGAAAAAGCAAGTAAATATTAAGGGAAGTATCTGTGTAGGGCTGTCTATGGTCAGGAGCTGGTATTTAGAGGGAAAAAAGGTACCTGAAAGATGAATAAGGCCAAGTTTGAGGTAAGCATGATCCTTCCTGCGTTCAGTGAAGGTTTAAGAATTACAGCAAGATCAGATTGAGATTGGGATAGTTTTAAATGCATCTCAGGGCCTGAAAACCGTTGATAACCTATTATTTCAGTGGAAAAATGTCTTTGAGAGCTTGTAGTTTTAAATTCTGCTAATAATTAAAGGATAGCACTAAAGACTTCTCTAGGTAGAACTTTAAAAACATTCTACTTTTCTTTCAAAAATTAGATTTATAATGCTATTATACTGCTAGCATGTCTTGTGTTTAGCATTTTAAAGTGCTTGAGAGGAAGAACATTCCTTGTCTCTGTCTTCAGTAGTGATACTAGAAGTCTCCCAGCCATCAGATAAGCTGTAGCAGAGTAAGTGGCATTGATGAAACTGGTTTCTGTTCCTTCACAGAAATCCTCTGTGAGTCTTAGCACTGGGGTTTCTCTGTGTTGTTTTCCCTGTTTGGTTTTGTCTGTTGTTTGTTTGCTTGCTCATTTGTTTGATTTTAAGAAGTGCTTTCCAGCCTCTGGCTGTGGTGAGTCTGGGATCGCTGCCCACTATCGAGCACTTTGAGACAGGGAGTACTGCAAAATAATGTTTCTTTAGCTTTTTCCCAGCAATAAACAAAAAGTCTAGCTTAGTACCAAACTCCAAAGATAGGGAATGCACGTGCACCTCCAGCTGCTGGGTTTCAGTCTCCACACCAGCCATTAACCTGTTTCTTTAACTTCTGCGTGAAGTTCAGCAGAAATGCAAGTGGGGCAGAATGCAATGGATTTTGTCTGTCTCTTTGAGGGGAAAAAGACACTACAAGAGCAAGGTCATGACATCTTGCTGGAGAAGGTTTGTGATATAGCTGGAGTTAGGGAGAGGTTCTGAGAAGTTCTTGGGCTGGGAGCTCTGCACGCCACCCAGGGAGGTGGCAAACATGGTGTTCCTGCTAACAGAAGGGGAACTTAGATTTTTTTTGTAGACTGTGTTTGCTTTGCTTTGGTTTGGTTATCTGCAAGCTGGACATGACTGTGCATACCTTACATACCTAAAGATGCTGTCTGGACCATCTGCAGGCGGTGAAGTATTACTTTATAACTAACATTGGTGCTGGGAAAACCAGAGATTCTCATTTGGACATTGTCTGACCTGACAGTGCCCTGTGCATAGCACCCACAGAGTCCGTATAAGACTGTCTAAATGCAAAGCATTGCAAAACAGAGGTGCAGTGAAGTATTAAACCTTGATTAAACATAACATGTGAGAGAAGTGTCCACCAAACAGAAAAGAGAAGCAATTGAAAATTGTATCATAAAGACTTTTGGCCAAACTTGGTTTTCAAGTATAGTATTGATTTATTTAATAAGACCTCTTTAATTTTAGCACTAAAGACTGAATAAAGAGATCATATTAAGATTTTTACTTCAGCTTCAGTGTGGCAGTAAAGATTCCACACTGATTTTTTTTCCCAGTGTGTAGGGTGCCTGCAGACACTAGAAATACACTTCTCTCAGGCCCTCTAGGTATAGACATCTACTCTAATATCACCTCCTGACAGATGAGCAGGACCTGAAATTAAAGAATATGTATGTGTGTTCAACATATATGTATGTATGTGTGTACACACATCTATCTATATATATATATATATATGATTCTTTGACCAAAAAAACCCCAAACAAATCTCAGCAGGCCTTATTTGTAGTGCTTTACAAGGAGGAGATGTGGCTTTGTTTTGCCTTTGCCCCTTTGAAGGTTCTGTACAGGCCCAACACCTCTGCGTTACGCACACATCAAAGCAAACCCTTGCCATGGGCGTCCCTGTTTCCCCGGCATCCAACTGTGACACTTTCAAAATGGCCTCTAAGATTTGAAAGACCTTTCCAAAGGTCTGTGCAGAGACAGCTTTGCCCTGGACATCCCTGGGCTGGTGGCCCTGCCTGCCCTGCACACAGATGCCCTGCCACCACCCCTGGCTCCCTGGCAAGGCTGGCTCTCCTCATGAGCTTCCAGGACTTGTGGCTTCCTCAAGCTACAAAGAACGCTTAGTGGGGGGAAAAAAAAAAGCAGCATTGCTAAGGAGAAACTAAACATTTGTGTATCAAGGGCACTGCGAGCTAGCAATGGGATGCTGCACCGCTGTTTGCCTGGGTGTCAGTCCTGTGAGCTGTTTTGCCCTGCTGGACCTGCTCCTCCATGGACACCTCCCAGGCCAGCTGGCATCCATCTGTCTGCCATGCTGGGGTGGACCGGCAGGACTTATTCCTTCTGAGCTGCACTGTCACTGCCCATGGCTCTGCCTTCAAATTGCTTGCCAAAGACTGTGAACTGCTAGCATGGTGCTTCGAAGGTGAATTGCTACCACAGGGTACTCAGCAAGGTGTCCCAGCCCACTGGTGGGAGCTGGCCCGGGGGTTGTGCCCAGGAGCTGTGCATGTGTGAGGGTGGTACCGGCCATGGGGTGCTCCTGTCCCTAACAGTGCACGCGAGCAGGGACACATTTCCCCTGTCCTTTCCTGCATGGCAGAACCGAAGGGTGATGCTCAGGTAACATGCTCTCATGCTGCAGGATGAGGAAGGTGCTCCCTGCCCCAGGACTGGTGGCATCAGGCAAAGCAGCTTAGTGCTTGTCAGGGTGGGATGTGAGGAGGCTGTAACACACTGTTCTGCTGGCACAGGGGGGAATGTTTCCAATCATAAGCATTTGCAGATGGCCTGTCTTAATTAGCTTTGACAAGTACCTAAGTTGCTGTAAGTTACACCACAAATGGGATCCTGAAGCTTTCGTTTTTTTGTCACTTTTAAATAAAGCTTTTTCCCTCCTTCTGGTACAGTATTTCCAATTTTATTTCCATGTAAGGCTCTTGAGAAGGAATGAGATCTTTGCATAGCTGAGGAGCTGTATTTTTATTGACTAAATGATTTATAATTGGGAGGTAGCTCCTGCCAGTGCTCTTGGTATGTTGATTGAGAATTGCCTGCAGCAAATCAATGCAGGCAGAGCTGGCAGAAAAGCACGCTGGTGACTTCTCACAGCAGATACCTTTCAACCCTGAATTTCCTCCTTCCTCTGGTACTGACTCAGACAAATCATCTTTATGGCCAAGGACTCTACAGGAGTTGCAGGGTTGCACTCCAACGGCCTTCAGTGGAATACTTACCCGTGCAGCTATTTATGATCTGTTGTGTGGGACTAGCGATGCTGGTAGGCTTTTCAGAGCCTATGAATGAAATGTGCGTGAAATCAAGCTGACAACAAGTGTGTCTCTGCCTTTGCAGGATGTGAAGCAGAAACCTTTCCCCACCTGGTAGAAGCCGCTTGGCCTGCTTGCCAAAAAGTTGGCTCTGGAGTGGGCTCACTCAGGCAAGAATAGAAACAGGAGAGAGATGACTCCTGTGGGGCTTTGAGGAGATACAAATAGGGTTTTTCTCCTCCGATGAAGGAAGCTATGGCATAACAGGCACCTGGGATGTTCTGGCCAGGAAGGAGCTGGGAACATAATCCATCCTTGGCTATAACAGATGATCAAGCTAAGACGCTTTGTTCCCAGTTTCTTGGTTTTCCCTTGGTTGAGGTGGGTCTGGCAGTGCTGGGCAGACAACCCCCTTCTGGCCAAAGCTGAGAGACAGGGACCGTGGTGGTTGCAAAGGAAGGGCAATAAGCAATGAACAAGGGATCACTTTTTTCCTCTCACTGGTTTAATCCAACTCTCTTTTGTGTTGGACTTTAGCGTCAGTAAACAACTGCTTGCCTTCATGGATATCAGCTTTCAGAGTTTACATTTATGTATTTCTTTTCTACCTTCCAACCATGACAGCCAGAACCTTTCTAGGAGCACAGAGCCCAAGGGACACCCACTATTACAGCAGATACCATGTCATAAAGTCTCTTCTATAAATTAACTATTTTTCTGCTATAAGAGTAATTAGCTTACTAGCACCTACTGCTGTTGTTGGAAGACTGTTCTAACTACTGTTTCTCTGATGGTTAGAAATGTGCTTTTAGCTTAAAATAGTTGATTACTTTTTTCATGCTATTTGTTCTTGTGCCAGCATTGTCTTATAGCTTGAATGATTCTTCAGGCTTGCTGGTATTTGGGCGTGTATTTATAAAGTGTAATTGTATCCCCTTCAGCCTTTCTTTTGCTAGGCTAACCCTATTAAACTATATTTGTCCCATCAGTAAAACTGACTCCCCATTCCCATCCTACTAGGTCTCTGCACCTGTTCTAGCTTGAGTTCAGCTTTATTGGAGCTGTTGATGGCATTCTGGTTGCAGTCCCACTGGGGATATGTACAGTGAGAAAAATACTTCTCTCTGCCCACCACAGTACTTCACTCAGTACATCCCAGAATTTTTCTCCTCTGTGTCACACCAGCAGATCTGGGCCGTTCCTCAGTCCTTTGTCTGCTCCCCTGCCTCTCCTCCCTTCTACCCAATACAATTGAAGAGATGCAAGTTACAGCAAAATTTCTCTTGGCTGATATCTAACTGCTTGACTTTGTTCTACTAGATTTCCATCGCCTCCTTGTGAGAGATGAAGCCCCGTGATTCTCATGAGTGTATGTAATTTGAGGAGCTTGAAGCTCCTCCTTGAGCTTCTAGTGTTTTAGAAAAACACTAAAAATGATGTGACTGTAAGAAAAAAAAATAATAGTCAACATTCATTTTTCAAAGATATGTTTCAGGATGTGATGCAGTTGGCTCTAATCAACATTGACAGATCAAAGTGTTTCTCTTACACCAAAAAAATAGCAAAGATGTTTTGACTATTGTCCTGCCAACTCTCATGACTTCAACTGGTGTTTTTCTTCAAATCATCACTCCTAGAATTGTTATTATACCGTTACATTTTCTGACCTTTTACTGAAATAAAAGTTTTTAGTCTCGGAGCTATATCTGGAAATATATTCTGTAAACCCCAGATCAATCCAGAAAACAATTTCTATGGACTTAAAGGAAGCATCCCAAATGTATGGATTTCTCTAAAAAAAGCGAAGTCCCCACTGATGGCCAGGGAGGAAGCCTCAGTAAGTCCTCACTGCCAATCCTTTCTATTCTCTTTAACAGTGAACTCCCTCATGTACAGAAGAATGGGGTTTTCTTGCAAAGAAAGGCTTCTGCTTGGGATTGTTTCTGTGCTTTGCTTCAATACAGAGTTTCCTGGACAAGCTAAAGGAATACAGTGAATGGAAGGGCAAGAAAGTATTATGGATGGCTGCTTTAAAGCTGGTAAAAACATTTTTCAAGCACATTTTGAATATTTATTTTGAAATATTGTCAAAGCGTGAATTTTTAAGTGTTAGGTTTTGCTTTTGTTTTTCTTCCCACACTTCACAATTTTTTCTTTCTTTCCTTTTTGGCACTCACTTATTTTGCCACAGGAACCTGGAGAGAGGGAGAAAACAGATTAAAAAATGAAAGAAGCCAAAGGAAGTCAGTTTAAATGTGAAACTGAAAACACTGCAGAAATTTTACAGAGAGCTTTCAGTTTCAGACACACAGAAAATTCACTGAAAAAAACCAGTTAAACAAAGGAAACAAGTCAACATTTGGATTGTCTGTACATAGAGGTTTTATCTGAGTAAAACTCCCATCCTACAAAGCTTTTATTGCCTATTTATCTTAATACACATAAACATTTATTATTGCCAGGGTGGATTAGAAGTCATGTTCAAAGGGCTTCTGCGAAGCTTTTAATTGCTTTAAGATTTAATAATAAGGACCTTAAGCCCAGAAGAGCACACTTCTTGTGGTGACTGGAAAATATGACAATATTACGGTCTGGCTTTGGATGAATGACTGAGGAGATGACAACCAAGGCCCAATGCTGAGTAAGAAAACATTCACACCAAAGGCTTTACTTTATTTTTCAAGGAAGGCTTGGGGAACTTGTGGGTATGTTTTCTTCCTGAAGATGATGTTTTAATTAAGTCAGTTTAGGAGAATACAGTTGTTTTCACTTAACATAGCCAAGTACAACTGTATTTTAGTCTGAGTCTGGGACAGATTTTTTAGCGTTATTTGCCCACCTAAATGCACAGAACTAGCAGCATCTATTTTATTTTTCTTTATTGCTGCCTTTCATACCAAGGTTATTAGGAAATAAACTCAACACAACTTTAACCTGTGAAATGAGCAAGGGAGCAAGCTTGTAAAATAACCTGCACCAGGGGCGGGTTGGTTCATGTCTATTGGGTGATGCAAAAACCCAAGGCAGAGGAGGAACCTGGCTTGATTACTGGCAGCTGCTGTCCAGCTGATGTAATTCGGTAATAGCTGGTGACAGGCAGAAACTATAGAAGATACAAATGATAATTCCTTGGGGAGCTCCAGACATAAATAATTCATCACAATGAATTTTATAGTAGGGGTCAAAAGAAATTGAAGAAAGCCTGAGTGTTAACTCTCTGAGGGAGGAATGGACAGACTGCTTTTGTACAAACTATGCAGGGGGCAAATACAGGCAAATTAAATGTAAATGAAGAATATGACGTTGTTCTTGCTACCTATAACCAAAGTAAGAGAGACACAAGNGCCATTCCCCACTTACTGTGCCATGGGCTAAGGCCCCCTGCATCACCCAGTGCTTTTGGGGGCTACAGCCCAATGTGAGGGGCTTTGAGTTTCCCACAGTGCAGCTTCTACCTCCCAAAAGTGCTAATTTTCCAGGAGGAGGAAGGCCATCATGTCCCCTGCAGCTCAGGGTTCCCTGAGGAAAAACAACGAAATTTAAGGTCTGTTTCTCTGGGACTGCTTTTAAAAAGATTTCTTGGTGAAGCTCCTTTTGATCTCGCCTAGATCAAGTTGACTATTTTTCCACATACCAGGCTATAATTCTGCAACTGTTTGTGTTTGGGTTTTATGTTTGCCTTAGTTTGTGAACTCTGACTAGTCAAATAACTTCATCCTGACCAAAGGGGGTTTTTTTTGTCATATTTGAAGAAATACTGGCTGAGGAATAAGTGGTTATAAGCCTGTGAAAATGGCACATTGCTTATGTACAGTGCAAAATTTTCCACCCAGGCTCATATTTTCAAAAACGGCCTCTAATTTTGGATATCCAAATTTAGTGTCCTAGAGGTTGACTTTCAGAGATACTGCCTGCTCCTGAATCTAAGCATGTATACTTTATAGTCCCCAGAATAGCTGCTCCAGTCTGCTCTGCTTCATTGCCCAGAGCAGCCCTTGCTTTGTACTATTCTGCATTCGCGTTTTGTCATTGTCTGAGACCTGCTGGCTCTCCCAGAGAAAACATTTTCCATAGCTCTAAGTTTTGTGCTCCCTAAATCTGGGAAACTTTATTTTCCTGGGACTTCGGTATTGTCTTAGGTACAAAGGTCTCCTTTCTACCTGTACTCAGAAAAAAACCCCAAAAGACTTTATTTGTCTATATAATCACTTGCAGACTGCAACTATGAGAATAAAAGGAGAGACATTTTAACTACCTCAATTATTTTAAAGCAGAAAGTTGTGGGAGAAGGATCATCCCCTGTTCCAAAAAAAAACGTGAGGCTGGTTGGTACCTCACTGTACATGATGACATCCAAAAAAGTTCAGTTTGGTGCATCTTACTCCTATTTAGCTGAGTAACCCAGAGAAAATCCCCTTTGAACATAATGGGGTGAAGGGAATCAAAAAATAAAACATTTAAAATGTTAATTTTTCTTTTTTGTGCTAACCTTGTAAAAGGTTTGCTGCTTTCTTGCTGCATTTTCCCCTTGCCTGTTTGCACCTTTTCACTGGGAGGCATTTCTCGTTTTGTGCTCTGACAATAAGTTAAAGCACGATGTTCTCTCTTATGTGCAGAGGTTTTGCTGTGATTTAGGGAAAAGGGATGTGCATGCGGTAATGTACCAGTTTCCAAAAATAAATAGAAGGATACCCTGGTAAATTGTGCTGATCGCAGGATTAATGGTCTCTCTTATTACTGAGCTCATGCTGGGTACAGGTAGCATTAAAAGAGGCTGAACAACCACAAGGGACTCTGTAGGGTTGTTGTTTTTTTTTTAATTTAACACAAAAAAGCCTGCCTCTCCTGTCGTTTATACTGCAATTTCCAGGGCCAGATGAGAAGCAATGACATAATAAATAAATGCCCTGTGGCACACGATCGGACCAGCCCGTGGCTGGGTGCTGGTGTCTGTCCAGGCTGTTCCTACAGTGGGAACAACCAAACAACCCCTTTTACTTTGGATGCTTCAAAAGCAGTCCTTTTAATCCACTGACTAAAGTGGGCACCACTTTCATGGTGATACAGCCTAGAAAATAAGGAAGGAGGAAAAGCTGCTGCAGCATTTTTCAGAAAGCAAGAAGAGGCTGAGCCCTGTGCAGGGGATGTTAGCCATTGCCAAAGAGGAGCACGTTTTCTTGACCGAGCAGGCAGCAGAGCACGAGGAGCAGAGTGCTTACACAAGGCCACTCGCTGGTAACATACCAGTGATCTCTTCTCATGTTTTCTTGTGCAACAAACCCGGCATTGATTGACAATTTTGCAGATGTACATGAGGAAAAAGAATGGAAACTTTCAGCTCTTATGCCACGAGGCAGCACAGTGCCAGCTTTTGCCCATCTCCTGTGATGCCCAGCGGTGTCTGTTGCTGTCTGCCCCCATTAATTCACTCTCCCTTTGAAGAACAAGGGATGAGATTTAGAAATCACGGTGCAGCCCTAATGAAGCACAGGGTGGTGGCAGGACCCAGCAGTGTATGGGGCAGGGGCAGAGGCCAAGGTCCATCCCAGCTGCTCCCATTGCCGTAAGACTGAGCACAGCCTATGCTGCTCTCCTGCCCCTCAGCTTGGCCAGCAAGCCCTCGGGCTCGCAGGCACCAAACCCTTGCTTGTAAATGCCCTGAACTAAACCAAGCAGAAGTAATCCAGGAGCATGAGTCAGAGGAGAGCAAAGGCAGGTGGAGGGATGCTCCCATGGTCCATGTGAGGCAGGTGTTGTCCAACCAGGACCCCCCCACCACAGGTGCAAGGGGTCCTGGAGGATATGGGCTATGTCCATTCCACAGTAAAAAGCCCCAAAGGCTTATAATGCAAGCACAGGATTCCCAGCAGTGATGGGTTACTGCTGGACCACGGCTCTTGCTAACATGGGCAGTTTCACCCACATAACTATAATAGAAAAAGGAAATGAAGATTTTTCTCATTTTACCTCTCCATCCCTGGACACTTTCTCCTTTCCTCCCTCTTAGTTGGAAAATAGAGCGCTGCTCTTCCTCTTCAGGGCCAGACACATGGATATGTGCTGACACTCCCTAACTGCAGCATACAATTAATCTTATGTTTTTATATAGGTCTCCCTTACTGTCAGCTGTCTGATTTTTGCTGCTGATGCAGAGGTGGCAGCAGGTCCCCCTGTACAGCATTACACAAAATGTTTTTGAAGTGAGCCACTTTGGTCTGGAGTCCCAATACAAGAGCACCTATCATAAACCTGCCGCTCCTGTCAAATAAATCTTTCCTGGTGCTCTGCTCTTGCTGCTGGGGTAGTTAAACAAAGGGATGCCGCAAACTCTTTCTCTGTGTGGGTTTTAAACAAGCCATCCACTTGCTGATGATATCTGGACATTATTGAAGAGCAATTTTGCTCGCCTGATTCTCTGGAGAGGAGGCCTCTTCAGTATTTGTTCAATAAGTTGGTGCTAAAAAGGAGCATTTGTTTTGATTTTTGTGCACTGACACCATGGCAGCTACTCTACAAAGTGTTAAGTGCTTTAATAACTTGTATGAGTGTTGCTTTTCTTTATGCATTTGTCAAGTTTGGTTAACAGTAGTTTCCATTATTTCCTCTGAATAACCTGTAGCAAATTTTTATATCTAGACTTCACTCCGAGACAGGGCTGTCTGCTCATTTAGACATGAATGCGCTGGCAACATGGCACGCTGAAACATAGCATAATGATGCAGTCGCATGAATTGCTCTCCATAAAGCTCGTCTAACCCTATACTCCCTGTATCGATCCTGGGAGTGACAAATTCCATCTGAGGAAGGCAGCACTTTAAGATATTAAAGTGTAATTTATGGACTCGTTTACTGGGGTTCCAGAATTGATTTGCCTAAATGTTGTGGCGCATATCTGATGCAAATCTCCTGGGATTTGGAACAATATTGTAAAATACCATCAATTCCTAGTTCCCTTTGTAATCATTTAATGAAGCCAGAGTGTCCTTTGTTAAATGGGCCCTTTCATCCTCTGGGTGAATTAGGTGCAATTATAATTAAACTTTCGTTTAGAATTGGAACTGAATTAAAATAATATAAATAACTGAATCTTCAGGATTGCTATTCCTAATTAATAAGGTAACCACCCTTGCTGGAATATAATTTTTTATGATGCATTAATAACTCCCAATTCGTATTGCATATTTATCTAAGGCAATACATTATATTTCAAATGTTTAACAGAAGACTCCCACAAGGAAGGATCTAATAAAGTACTCTATTAGATATCGAGTAGTTTTAACTGTACTGCAGATTCTCTCAGTGCCTCCTGCTGCTTCTGAGAGATGAGACAATAAAATCCACTTTGCAATGTGGTGCAACATTTTATCTGAATCTGGGTGAGGTTCTTGGAGTGCCACACAAAGTGCTAGCACACTGGCTCAGTTGACCTGAATACATACACACATACACCTCCCCCCCACCCCCCAGATAGCTTCATTTCATTACTTTTTTTGTTCCCCCCAGGGCTAGTTTGATGTGTTCTTCAGAGGCTTTGCAAGTCATTCTGGAAAGTAGTCAATGCCTAGGGTTTAGGATTCGTGTTGTTTCCTGAGTAATACAAGCATTACTCTCATGTCTTATACTGACCCTGATGTAAGTATTTATCTCTTAAATCAAGAGTCCTCCACAGATACCATGCTCAGCATGTGCTCATTTTTGATGTGGAAAGAAGGTACTTTGTGTGCAGCTGTAACTATGTAACAGCCAACTGCTCTTANCTTTCTCTGTGTGGGTTTTAAACAAGCCATCCACTTGCTGATGATATCTGGACATTATTGAAGAGCAATTTTGCTCGCCTGATTCTCTGGAGAGGAGGCCTCTTCAGTATTTGTTCAATAAGTTGGTGCTAAAAAGGAGCATTTGTTTTGATTTTTGTGCACTGACACCATGGCAGCTACTCTACAAAGTGTTAAGTGCTTTAATAACTTGTATGAGTGTTGCTTTTCTTTATGCATTTGTCAAGTTTGGTTAACAGTAGTTTCCATTATTTCCTCTGAATAACCTGTAGCAAATTTTTATATCTAGACTTCACTCCGAGACAGGGCTGTCTGCTCATTTAGACATGAATGCGCTGGCAACATGGCACGCTGAAACATAGCATAATGATGCAGTCGCATGAATTGCTCTCCATAAAGCTCGTCTAACCCTATACTCCCTGTATCGATCCTGGGAGTGACAAATTCCATCTGAGGAAGGCAGCACTTTAAGATATTAAAGTGTAATTTATGGACTCGTTTACTGGGGTTCCAGAATTGATTTGCCTAAATGTTGTGGCGCATATCTGATGCAAATCTCCTGGGATTTGGAACAATATTGTAAAATACCATCAATTCCTAGTTCCCTTTGTAATCATTTAATGAAGCCAGAGTGTCCTTTGTTAAATGGGCCCTTTCATCCTCTGGGTGAATTAGGTGCAATTATAATTAAACTTTCGTTTAGAATTGGAACTGAATTAAAATAATATAAATAACTGAATCTTCAGGATTGCTATTCCTAATTAATAAGGTAACCACTCTTGCTGGAATATAATTTTTTATGATGCATTAATAACTCCCAATTCGTATTGCATATTTATCTAAGGCAATACATTATATTTCAAATGTTTAACAGAAGACTCCCACAAGGAAGCATCTAATAAAGTACTCTATTAGATATCGAGTAGTTTTAACTGTACTGCAGATTCTCTCAGTGCCTCCTGCTGCTTCTGAGAGATGAGACAATAAAATCCACTTTGCAATGTGGTGCAACATTTTATCTGAATCTGGGTGAGGTTCTTGGGGTGCCACACAAAGTGCTAGCACACTGGCTCAGTTGACCTGAATACATACACACATACACCTCCCCCCCGCCCCCCAGATGGCTTCATTTCATTACTTTTTTTGTTCCCCCCAGGGCTAGTTTGATGTGTTCTTCAGAGGCTTTGCAAGTCATTCTGGAAAGTAGTCAATGCCTAGGGTTTAGGATTCGTGTTGTTTCCTGAGTAATACAAGCATTACTCTCATGTCTTATACTGACCCTGATGTAAGTATTTATCTCTTAAATCAAGAGTCCTCCACAGACACCATGCTCAGCATGTGCTCATTTTTGATGTGGAAAGAAGGTACTTTGTGTGCAGCTGTAACTATGTAACAGCCAACTGCTCTTAACCTCCTTCTTCATCTCTGCAATACTGCCACCAGCTTTGGAGTCCATGGTGTTCACCGCCCCAGGGTGACAGACAGCACAAGCCCGTAGATAGGCTGCACTTGCTGCACTTGCAGCCCTGCAGGCTCAAGCACTTGCCTTCAGCTTTCCTGAGTCCTGCCAAAGAAAACCAAAATGTGATGACCTTTTGTTGCTGTGGTCCTACTTTTGCTCACGATATCTAGCTTTCAGAAGATATTAAATCAAAATGAGATTTTTCAGGGAGTGTAGTGAGAGGCAAGGGATAATGGCTATAAGATGAAAGAGGGTAGGTTTAGACTAGACATTAGGAAGAATTTTTTCACTGTGAGGGTGGTGAGGCACTGGAACAGGTTGCCCAGAGAAGTTGTGGATGCCCCATCCCTGGAGGTGTTCAAGGCCAGGCTGGATGAAGCTTTGAGCAACCTGGGCTAGTGGAGGGTGTCCCTGCCCGTGGCAGGGGGGTTGGAACTTGATGATTTTTAAGGTCCTTTCCAACCCAAACCATTCTATGATTCTATGATTCTATGATTCTATGATTTTAGGAATGACACAAAATGAAGTTTATCTAATGAAGTGTTCTCACTTATCAAACGAATTTTGAATAAGTGAACTGCAAATGTGCTTCATGGGTTGATATAATTTAAGGTTGATGTAGTTTAATGAATATGTTTATAGTGAATAATGAATGGAATTGGAGCAGTATATAAGACAGTGGCACAGAACAACTTTTGTTTTTAAGACTCCTTAATTGCAGAAGAAAAAAATTTCTCTCCCCCTTTGAGCACTGCAATTGTTGTAGCAACTGATCTGAACCTTTTGAGGGTGGTGAGTGCAGTAAAACAATGTTATGGTTTGCTTTAGCTGCTCAGATCCAGGTCCCAGTTAGCTTTTTGGCACAGATCTGCTGGAAGAGATTTCATCATTGAGGGGCTGTTCATGCTGTGTTTTGTAATCAAGGCTTTTAGTAACTCTGTGAGTCCTGTGTACAATTCCACATGCATTGTTAGAACACTTGCATTGCTGATCCTTAACACAGAATCACAGAAT